>RJWM01002904.1:49371-120612 GCA_004363535.1 Dasyprocta punctata
TTTTTTTTTTTATGCTAGTGCCTTGTTCATTCTAAGCACCAGCTTTACCACTACTACAACCCCATTCCATGTTTGTAAATTTTATAGTCCACTGCAGCTCATGCACCTTACAATCTGAGTGTTAGAGACAGTTGTGACCCAGGAGACCAGCAGACCAGGAGGGTTCCCATCCTCCCAGGACCCCCTAAGCCTGCTCCTGGTGCCCCAGGCAGGCAGCAGTGAGAAGGAGCCAGCCAGGTGTGAGTATGGGACTCCGGACTCTCCAGCCCTCGTTCCTTCCTGGCTGAGTCTCAGGTGCCACCTGTTGTTCTTCCCATCTGCTTTCTTCTATTTGAATTTCAGATAAAATTATAGAGAAACAGAAGTCTGGGAAGAAAAGATAGGTGTCCTGGAAAAGAATTCTTCTTAGCCTAATTTGAAGCATCAAGTACTGTGTTATGAAGTCAGAGGTCATGATGGACTTTTGCCATTTTCTACCACTCTAGAGGAACTGGTTATCAGGTCCAGTTCAAGGTGCCATTTGTTTCCTTCTGAGTATTTAGAGCCCTGCTGTTTGTGACCTGCCTTCTCATTCAGCCTGGTCAGATAAGACAAATCCTGATACATTCCCAGCCCAGGACTTATATTTAATAAAATGTTTAAATAAAATAGCAAAGAATTTAACAAGCTACTCAGCATTTTTAGCATAATAAACTACTATGTGTTTTTAAATGACACATGATTAACCTAAGACACTGGAAACTCTACCAGGTTCAGGTAGGTACATTAGTCACTGATTCTTACTCCTTTGCTCTTGAGTTTCCTGAGACTTGAGTAATATATGTCATTCCCCTCACTAAACATTGCTGTAACCAAAGTTGAAATTTTTTGCTAAGTTTTCATACTTTAACAGTTTTATCAGTCATTAGTATGAGTAGAATTTCTTTCTATAGTTCTAATAGCAGAGACATAGCTGTTCACATATAGTAATAATAATAATAATAAACCATAGAATATCAAACCATATATTTTGAAATCACACAAACCTCTCTTCTAGGTATAGGTTGGTTTTTTATGAGCTAGGTAGCTTTGGGCAAGCATTATTGTCTGAAATACTGAGATACCTTATCTCTAAACTGGGCACAATATCATTTACCTTGGGAGATTGTTGTGGGAACTGAATGAGATGAGACATAAATAAGTTTTCTTCTGAGAGGGGACAGAATATCAGCTCAATGATCTGTGACTCTAGGTGTCTTCTTTACCTTCTCCTGTATCTTCCCATAGTCTAGATTTTCTATAATTCTGATTTCTTTCACTTTTCTCTCCACTCTATTCATGGACAGAAACCAAGAGGGGCAAACAATATATGCAGCATATTTTTATTGTCTCTAGAATGTACAGTCCTGATGGCTACTTCATTATCTAATCAAAAAGGGAGTGATGTCTATAGCCCAACATTTGATAACAGTATGTAAGAGCTGGAATGAAATTTAGAGAGGTAGACTGAGTCTTCGCCTTTCATAATCTTGCTTACTTATCCTGTGACAGAGGCAAAAAGAGAAGCATGGTGAGCTGTTCACAGCCCAGAGTTTGGGCTGTGACCACAGTTTACCTTAACACTTAGTTCCTCTGCTATTTGATCTTTGCAGGTGAATATTTCTTTGCAGGTGAGTATTTCTTTGCAATAGTTAAACAAAAAGAATGGGATTTAAAATATATTAGAGTAACAACAGCAACCAAAAAAAGCCAAGTCCCCTAGAGATAAACTTTACAACATAAATATACCAACTAAATTAGAATTTAGCCTACTTAAAATAATACCTGACCATGACCTAGGTATCAGGCAAAACTGAATTGAAGGACAGCTCCATTGTCAGAAATAAGATATGTTGACACTGATATAAGGAAAAGGAACTCCCAGTCTACTAGATGTCCAGTATGAGTTCGTGCTCTCTAAAATTGAAGAATGCAGTTTAGGCACAATGGAGGTTAAGAGCAAAGTATATTTATTGAGAGAAAGAAAGTTCTGTCTGAGAGAGCGACACAAGGAGTTCCAAGAGGAGGTTACCAAAGACCCTGTCTTTTTAAGGAACTTTTATAGAGCAAACCTATGCGGTGAGGAGGGTCCAAGGAGGGGAAAAATGAGAACTTGCAAGGTGGGCATGAGGTGGAATAGAACTATGGTCAACCAATAAGATTGCGGGTATAATTGCCCTGATAAAATTGATTAAGTTGGGGGCAAATGGGGGTGCCAGTCATGTAGCAAGCAGGCATGTTTATAGAACAGGGCCTTTGCCTGAAGGACTTGGGTTAGTGGTTCCTTCTGGCTTCCTCAGGGTGATAGAGACCTATCTAGAATACCAATCCCTGATGTTTATCCTTAGGAAGTATATGGGTGCATTTGTTTTATCTTTTGTCTTGAGTTCTGGCCCAGAATGAAGTTGTCTGTCTCCCCAACAATTACAAGTTATCTGGTCTTCTGCACTGGCTCCTTTGAGGGTCCTGCCTTGTCTGACTGCCTATAATATTTCTATCTAATTCAGTTACCTGTAACAACATGGATAGGCAAACAGGTTTTGAACTGTGCTGTTTGATCAGCAGATTTTTTTTTTTTTTCAAAGTGCAATGTGTAGGATAGGAAAGATTTCTCATTCATCTCTAGGACCATGGTTGAAACCTCTGGAACAAAATGCTGATTAGTAAGAGATAAATACATGTGGTTATCTCTTAAAAATTTTATGTGACAAGGGAGCTTCTGGACATGATCAAAAGAATTAGGGATACCTGTGTATTTCTATGCTACGTATGATGGAGAAGAGGATAGTTGCAGAGACATATGATTGAAGGACAAAAGCCTGTCATTTAATGATAAAAAGTTGGGGGGAATTTGGGGATCTCATTAGTTCAGATTCTTCCCAGAATCTCTGTCTCTTGGAGAATAATGATGTTCTTTTTCTCTGAGTAAAGGAAGGATGGTTACAAATTTTATGACTTCTTTAACAGGCAGATCAGCTAGGTATTAGGACCAACCTCAGAGGGGAGGGCAGAATAAATGCAGATATATTTCAGTAAACTATTTGAATTAATTAAACTGAAGCCACAGCTCAAGAGAGGGGGGACTATCCTCTCAAATTTAGGCAAAGCTAGTTTAAGGAATCAAATACAAGGGCTGGTCAAAAATTATAGTTTGTATTTAAATTTATTACATTAGAAGAGACATGGCCATTAATTCCCCTCAGGGTACTCCTCCTCACTTCAGACACACTTATCCCATTATTTTTACCACTTTCTGAAGCAGTTCTGAATGTCCTCTTTTGTGAGGTTCTTTAGGAGGTGTGATAAAAAAACTATGCTAAATGCTGTAACTGAAAGTCATCCAGGGGAAAGGCAGGTTTGTAAAATCGTTATGGTGCATCCTCACCCCCCTTATTGACCAGATGCGGTGTAGTGCAACTTCTAGTTTTTCTCCAAAGTCAAAATATTCATGAAAGGTAAATGTTTTGAGCCAAGTCAGAATCGGGAGGCAGCCAAGACACTACAACTGAAGATACTTAGGAAAATGGAATTCCAGAACTGCTTCAGAAAGTGACAGGAATGATAAGTGTGGTGGAAGGGAGAGTATTTTGAGGGTGGAGTAATGGCAATGAATCATTTACTGTACTAATTTAAAAATAATTTTTAAGAATTCACCATATTTTCCCGTAATACTACAGAAATTCCAATGAATGAGTGAGTTTCATTGTAACATGATTTCTTTGCAATCTGGCTTTCAGCTGTAGTCATCTGGGCATGACTGGAGCTTAGCTCGATGTAGACCTAAGCATTTACCACATTCTAGTCCTATCACAGGCATCGGGAGTTTGCAGTGGGCCCAGTTTCCTGCGGAAAGGAGTGAACTTGGTGTGTTATGGTGGGTGCTGAGAAACTCTTCTTTATGCTTCACGTGCCATCCCCATTTCACATTCATTTTTCCTTTTAAAATTAATTATTTATTAACTTTCATTCATTCTTATTGATGTATCCTGATTCAGTTCAGTTCCATTGTTTCTGTAGGAGGCTCCCCTGAGTCCATGATCTGAAAGAAGTACCACTTTTACTTAACACATGGCTTGCTGTGTTGTAGTTTTACACTTTAAAGTGTTTATGGCCCAGTTTGAATGACAAAGAGGTTCTCCCTCAACTGCCATTAACAAAGTGCCTGAAATATAATAGATATTCAATTTAATAATACATTTTCTCAAATTGTTCAGTTTTATGAAAAGACAACAATTCATTTACAAGACAAGTTTTCTGATACTTTTTCTGGCTATTCCTTGGTCAGCCAGAACATTCACACAGAATAATTTGGTTAGTGGGTTAAACACAAAACAGGAACTTCTTATGTACCATAAAACAAACTCATTTAGTGCACCAGCTCTTCCTCAGGGAAATATTCCTTATGCTCTTCTTGACTTCTCAGAGTGCTTTAAATATGTTATTCTTATAGTTGCATGGACGACCCTGTAGTTTATAAGTCCACTGCAGGTGTCCCCAAAAGGACACAATCTGTAATTACAATTCAACAGCAGATGAGACCAGGACTGTCTCTGGTGATCCATGATGCATGGTTATCTTATTTAGGGTGCTGAAATTGTGTATAAAGCTGGTACGCAGGTACCATCATCTCCCCAGGCTGAGTTTCTTGAGCAACAGAATGACATTTTATCCATGTTTGACAACATTCTTCTTACATGTCAGAGTTTTGTTTCAGGTGTGCTGAATGAGTGAACAAACTTTATAACAGCTGGTGCCATGGTGCCATTTTCTCTATCCAAGTACACACTCAAGGGTCTGGCTCTGCCTGCTCCATCATTCGGTGATGTGGGAAGTAAATAGTGTGTTGGAATCTGAGAGGCAGGAAAAAGTCTTTTATGAACGTATGCTGACCCCTCCTGAGGCCCTCTGAAGGAAAGGGAGGGGGAGGGGAGAGAGACAGAGACAGAGACAGAGACAGAGAGGTAGAGAGACAGAGACAGAGGGACAGACAGAGTAACAGAGACAGAGAGAGGAGTTAAAAAGGGAAAACTCTGTGAGAGAGAGAAAGGGAGAGAGACAGACAGAGGGACAGAGAGACTGAGAGTGAGACAGAGAGACAGAGAGAGAGAGACTGAGAGAGGAGTTAAAAAGAGAGAACTAAGGGAGAGAGAGAGAGAGGGAGAGAGAGAGAGAGAGAGAGAATTTGCATTTGTATCATGGCTGGGACTGTGATTCCAGCTGAATCAAGAAAGAAACGTGCTTCTACTGAATTCCTTTTTATTCTTTCATTCTTCTATTGAGACAATAAGGGATGGAACTTATGGCTTTTCACTTGCCCTACGGAAGCCTTAGAAATTTGGTCCTGTAGATTACAATGTTTGAGCTCAGACATGTTCTGCTACCTCTCTCTGCCTCAGTTTCAAATGGGCAAACAGTACTTTCCTACTCCTGTTTACCATCTTCTTCATCTTCAACACCATTATGATACAGGAGAAAGATTGTCCTTAAAGGCCTAGATCTTGTTCATCTTCGTATCAGGAACAATTGGAGTAGTGAGTAGACACAGTAAGCGCCTGATAAATGGTTGAGCACAAAAAGAGAAAGTGAGTGAATGAAAACTATCCTTAACATAGGAAGCACTGGTTGCATCATGTTTTCTCTGGACAGACGTGCTGTAAATAAAGGCTTGGTTATCCAGGTTTTGGAGTGTCTTGATGTGTGTATGCCCTGAAGAGCAGCTGGAAAGGTCCATTTGGGGAGGGGTGGGAAACAGGGGAAGTATTCAGGCTGAGAATTGAGGATGACATTGCCTCCATTTACACTTCCTTCATCCAAAATCCAAGAACTGGATAAAGCCTGAGAATAAGACAGTTTCCAACATCCCACCAAATCAATCAGTGCAGCTTTAATGCTCTTTTAAAAGCAGATTCTTACAGTGTTTGGCTTATGGTGACTCAGATGTTTTTAACCAAGAAAATAAAAGAGGCAAATAAATCCACAAGGGGAGATAGCTTAGTGGTCTAAGTCTCAGGTTGGAAATCGGGAGGTTCCCTAGAACTGTGAAGTTCAAGTTACAACCACATTGATTTAACTGCTCATCTTTTACTGGGGAGGGATAAGCTGAGTTGCACTTGGTTTGTGATGGGGAGACTTTTGGATAAGGATTCTAAACATTCAAGGTTTATTTGCTGGGTTTAGGACATTACAGAGCTCCCAAAGCAGTTTTTTTTTTTTTCTTCTATTAGAAAGTGGTTTGCTGTAATTTGTTTGGCCCCACATTTGGGTACTCGGCTGAAATGTTGGGAAAACAGAGAGCTGGTTTCCCTTTGAGTGTATTAGACACTTAATAAAATACAGATGACAGAGAGACATCTTTCTACTTCCCAAATGAGTGCTTAAGATAGGGCAGGGACTAGCAGTAAGGATGGGGCAACAACTATCAAGACAATTCCTTAAAAGTAGAATTTAACAGTAGAACTGGAAAAAATCACTGCTGGAATTTTGAAACCTACAAGCCCAGACCCTGGATATCATAAAAATGTGTATATCCAGTGTATTTTCAGAGAAAAAACCATGGTGACAATGCTTCTGGGTCTAAGAGAAAGAAATCAACAATGGATCTACAAGTGATTCATAAGTTACTGGACATATAACAGAAATCACTTCCTTTTTAAAAGCATGACTCAGATCTACAGAAAATGAAGTTATTAAATGTCTGGGTAAGATTAATTTGAAAAACAAACTAGAAAGATTACAGATCACACATATATGACACTGACAAAAAGTTTGCATTTGTATTTTGTTAAAAAATTCTCTAATTGATTTAGCAGAAAATTTAGGTTATGTGCACAGGAAAAAATATAATCCCTTCCTCCTTACTAACACTTAGTACCAAGATACTTTTGGAATTCCTAGAGAGTTTGGAGTGGTTAAAGGCAAGAGTCAAACACTCTATAACCTGCCATGTGTTGAACAAAAGCAACAAAAAGACTTAGATGTGGAAAGAAACCCTTTTAATAAAACTACTTAGTTGTAGTCTAATATTCTCAGAGCTAAGTGAAATTCATAGAAAAATACAGTACAAAGGTTGATAATGGAAACTGACACCAGGTATTTCCACCTTCCATTACACATAAGAGTAGGAGATTCTCTGTATTTCAACATATATAACATTATTACTATACATGGAACATGTATTTTAGTCCATGAGAATAAGAATATGTGATACAGATTTATTAATATCCACTAATGCATATACATACAAAAGGATGCAAAGACCAAACTCAATGCTTTTTAAATGTGAATACAATAGATTTTAAAAACTGAAAGAGTCCCACACATGTGTGACTTTGGGATGCAAAGCAGCATTCACTTGAAGCCATGCTCTTCTGAGCAGCTCTGAGTCCATCACTGGGCCCACCGGTGGGACTAGTTTTGTAGCAATGGGAAACCTTTCAGAGCTTTCAGTGATACAAACAGCCTGCTGTGGCACGTGTGCCATGGGTTCGCCACCACTGGATTAGTCTGTTGTTTCTGTTCAGCTCGTGTCTCTTGGTTTTCTGGCTTCCACTGGCTTGCCAAGATGCTCTGGAAATGGCCTTGAGTTTGAGACTCTTCTCACGCTGTCCTGCCTTCCCTTTTTCCTTTCCTGGGTGTCAGACCTAGCATGCTTTTCCCTGCTTCATCTTTCTGTATTTTGTATAATCGGTCTCTTGCACTTCTTGTTCTAACATGGTGTCTGGTTCTTGGAGGACATGAATGGATGTGGGATGCCTGTGTATATTTGCTCTTGGTGAACTGATGGATGCTGAAAGTGGTCTAATAAATTGTCAGGTTTTGAAGAGTAAGTTCAGAATTGGAAAAAAACCAGCAAAATTATTAAAAATGGTTTCAAAATAGGAAGCATGAGATTAGATGACAATAATATGATTAAACATATTGTAAATGTAACGAATTTGATCACAAAATCCAGCTACTTGTTTCTTATACAAGACTCTCAAAAGGATTTAGATAGAACAACAATAGAAGCAGTGGTTAGATGATTTAATAGCACACATAAGGGGACACAGTAGTAAATTTCAGAAAAAGATGACAAGTAATAATTTCATAAGAAATGGGTAGTGAGTTTAAAAAGAGAATTGGGGATTTTATCAGAAAAGCAAACATATAATGGAAATGAAAACTTCTCAAATTCCAGAGTATGCCTGATGGTTTAGAAAATTTGAAACTGGAATCTTATGGTGTGCCTCCAAGTGGTTGGTGGACCCTAGCATGACTGAACACATTGATTAGAATATTGGAAAATATCTGTATTAGTATAATGCCAGATAAAAATGTTTGTAAGGGCCCTTTCCCCCTGACCACATTGACCATCAGCTCTTTCCCTGAATCTTTGTTTTACTGAAATCCAGAAATTAAAGATTCAATGGCTATCATAGTAGAAGGCTCCAAGACCCTGCTGTAGAGTCAGCACCTTTTCTCATTAGTCAATGCTTATGCTTACCTGTTACTAAATGCCTTAATTGTCACCTGGAGCATGTTTTGCTTCTCTTGCAATGCATAAATGTTTCCAGCAAGATGTGTAAAGGCAAGATCACCTTGCTAAAATCAGCAAGGTATGCTGTGGAAGAAGCTTTGACTCTCACCGGTGATGATTAGAAGATTGTCCCTTGCTCACATTAAAGGAACCACTTAGTATATCCCGCCCTAGTGATTGTCCTAGGTGCTTAAAGAGTAGGAGAGACACTTAAAGAGAGATTGCTTTATCATTTTTTAGAAATGCAACATTTTTTTCCCTGCAGATGACTTATATTAACTGCATGCCAATAAATTAAACTTCGTAGGTGTGTCTTGGTCTGTTCACTTGTTTAATTCTTTATCCTTTTAGAAAAGTATATATGATTTATAAACTTAAGCAATTATGTAATGGGCTGTTTGTGGATAAAACAATAAAGCCAGCAAGATGCTGAGCTTTCTCTTTCTCCCTCCCTCTCTCTCTCTATCTCACTTTCTCTCTCTCTTCCACACTTCCCATTCCCTTTCTCTTTGTGACTGGCAGCAAAGGACTTCAAAAACACAGAGCCACAGGACAGAAGGTATCCTAGCTCTTGAACCATTTGAAGAGTCACTTGGATTATCAATAGTGTACTTTGCATATTATGCTCAGAGATGATTTCTTCAGCTAGTGTCGATTACCCTAATGTAGGTCTTAAACATTTACTTAATCTCTTTCATTATGCACATGAAGAAATAAAACTTATAAACACTATCTATTTTAGTTTATACTCTTTTTCTACAGGAATACAGTGAAATTTCATCACCCCACCCTTCTTTTGTGATATGTAAGAATTGCTTGGTTCTTTTGGATGAAATAACTTTAATACCAGTTTTTCATCAGATACAACTTTTCAGTGTACAATAATGATTTTTTGAGTTAGAGATTTAAGAATTCAAAAGTTAAGTTTGTTGGAAAACAAAACAAAAGAAAATAAAACAAAAACAAAAACTAGCAATGAAGACCAAATAAATGTTAAGTATAAATAATTTTTCTCTTCTCTATATTTCATATGCTTATATTTAATACACAGTACTAAGTCATTTGTCACGAAATAGTCAAAGAAAAGACAAATTTAGTTAGTGTAATGGGGAGATTTTTCCCAATAGGTTAATGTTGTATAAAAAATATTTTGACTGTTTTCAAAGTCTTTATTTTCTGTCAAAATTTTGAATGCTTTCACTGGCCTCTCAGGTGAAAGTCAAAAAAATATTAGGGAACAGAAATTATTTTGTTTTCCCCTTTCACTAGGAAAATGTTTGTGTACAAAACCCCAAAATTAGCATTTTGTTTTGTTTGCTAGGAATGCATCATTCTTCTCTCTAGGAGTTGGCCCAAAACTTAACAATGCCCACAGAAAGATCAAAAAATGAGAATTTTATTTTATTTTATTTTATTTTATTTTATGGTGATTGGAATTGAACCCAGGGCATTCTGTATCTGGGCCAGCACCATACCACTGAGCTGTGTTCCCAGCCTCCAAAATGTGAATATTAATTCCGAAGAATTAGGACACTGTATGACTCACAGGATTTCAGTCTCTTCTGGTTGATGGAACCCCTTGCACTGCAAACCCAGCTCTTCTTGAGAAGGAAAACTACATCTCATTGCTGGTTCTGCAGCTCATTTCCATTCTACAGGCTTTACCTGAAAAACTTGTGCAGCTGCGAATCCTCACTCAGTCCTGGTGCACAGAGCTGGATTGAAGCCTGCATATTTGGTGAGGATTGACCATCTTCGTTTATGTCTGCATACAGGACAGACTGGCCTTGCAAGATGCTCTGGCAGAACTTGGAAGAGAGTAAATATTCTCTGGATGAATTAAGAAATAAGTGATTATTTCAACATGCTCAGCCTTAATGAGTGCTGTTTAATTGTGGGGGGAGACAAAAAGCTATAGAACACCCTCATTGCTGGTGGCCAAATAGGAAGTGGTGCTATTTGATGCTTACTGATTGTGTGACAGCTACTAACTAAATGTAAAGGTCATCTCCCCTTTTGCCCTAACATTATAATCAAAAACATACACGCATGCTTTTAAAAATAACTCTTTTGGCACTGAGAGTGACAGAAGAGAGAAAAAAAGAATAAGAATGTAGAGTCATAAGTTTCATTGCTCTTTCTGCCAATATATACAAATTCGCATCCAAAACATATCTCATTTGCATGCCTGTTTATTTTGTTTTCATGGTCGTCTGGAAGCTAGGATCTTTCCTTGTTTTTTTTTTTTTTTCTTTTTTCTAAATTGAGACAAAGAGATATTAAGATAAAGTAAACTCTGACCCTGCTCAACTGTGTCCATCTCCTTTAACAACTCAATCTTCCTGCCACCACTGGATAAGGGTCTCTGTCTCAGTGGACGCAGGGCATCGCTAAGTGTATTGCTGGACATTTGGAACGAATATTGCAACCTCTTTCATTTGTAAATTTTGAACTTGTAAACTTTGCTATAGGAGTTGCTAATTGAACTTGGTTTTAGGGAGATTGGAAGTTGATAGAGGGGGCATGTTAGGGAACTCAATCATTTCATAAAATGATTTGAGTTGGGAGAGATTTTAGAGTAGAATACATCATACCTGAGCAATAATTATGGATGGGTTTTTCTTGTTAACAAGCATTCATTCTGGGCCAGGCATTGCACCTCTAAGGACTTTATAAATATTAATAGATTTCATCCTAGTAATAGCTTCATGAGTTGTTATCACTGTTGGTCTTCTTCCCATTATATAGATGAGGAAACAGAGGCCTAGGGAACATAAGAGAGTAGTTCAAAAGCACATGGTGTGTAAATTGAGGATTCTGATTCCAACCCACACCACATAGCTCTCAAGCTTGGTTCTATTCGACAATGGCTTGCTTGTTCTTCACATTTCTTACCTCAAGAAGCTCCCTTTTCCTTCACTTGGGGTCACCTTCTCTTCAGATGTCCAATACATCTTTAATTAGCATTAGTCTTTAAAATAGTTTCTTTCCTTGCTAACACAGAATCATATCATCCCTGTAGCCACCTACTCTTCCTCAAACCTGACTCCCAGCATCTTGGGGTTTAGCGGTAGAGAATTTTGAGACATTGAAACCCCCAGAGATCAGTCCCTTAGTTTACAGCACACATTTTGGTCTCTGAATTACTGATTTCTCTCTCACCTTCTGCTGATTTCAAAGGGCTGCATTTGGTTTGCATTTCATTTTTGAGAACATGTCAGAAAGATGCTTGCTTCTCTGTTCTTAATTACTCCTTTTCTTTCTTAAATAAAAATGATAGATTTGAGTGGAGATAGACCAGGCCTCACAAGGAAGAGCTGCAGGGATGCCAAGTATCACCTTGGTCAGGGTAAATAGTACTTGAGGGTAAAATCTGCTTGGGACACAAAGTTGGAAGGAACTTTGCAACAGGGTGTAGAATGGGTATAACCAATAACCTATGATGTAATGATTCACTTTGGAATTATATTGCCAAAATAATTGAACAGCTGCTGTGTGCTCTGAGTTTCGTAGCTGCATCCCATCCAGTATCTGGAAGAGGGATGCATGGAAGGAACTATCTATCACAGTAGTTTGAAGTAATGTGAACAGTTCCCCAAAGACTTCCAAACAAAAAGTTGCTGATTGTCAGGGTCCAGGGTTTCCCTGTGTGCACAGAGCATTCTAATACTTCATACCCTCAGGTCACTGCCACAACTCCTTTGTCCTTTTAATGATCTTCCTACACGGGTCAAAATTGTCCAAACACTGATGATGGATTCACTGCTATCTAATGTCATCTTTGCAGCTCCCTTCTGTAAACTTGCCAGTCTTTCTTTCCCTTCAATTTCTCTGGCTGTCCTGAGTCAACTGCCCTCTCATTTTTGACCCACTATTCTGTTCTTTGGGATGAGTGCACATCACAATGCTTCCTCCTCATGATTACTTCACTCTTCCCATGCATTCTCCCAACTTCCTTAAGAAGCTATTCCACCCCACCCCACCCCACATGGATTAATTTCCCTTGAGGAGGTTTGCTTTCTTGACAGGTTGATCCCAAGTGTGGTAACCATTTGTACTATGAGCATTTAATTGCTCAGACCAGACACTCTTCAGATAGGGGAAACTATCAATAATTATTCTGGGACAACACCCATAAACCAAGACTATCCAGGGAAAACTGGTCTGCCTGGTCAACATTTCCAGAATTTCCTGTTAAATTGCATTCTTCCTTCATTGTCTATGGCTTATGGGGAAAGAATCTATTAATATTTTGTTTTCTGCTTATTTTCTAGCTTGCTTTAACTCACTGTCAAGTGCTTAATTGGAGCTCAAAAATAGCTGCTATTGTACTAAACAGTCATTATACTTAAACATATAAATTTACATATTCATAAACAAAAAGCAAGCTGTATTTCAATAAAGAAATATAACAGCAAAATAGTACCAAGCAATATGTGTATTTGCCTATAGTGCATCAGGCAGCAAGTTAATTAGTGTCAGTGGATGCACTGCTTGTATAACTCTCATAGATAAGGTTGTTGAGAGATAAAATGGTGAAGTGAGGTGCTAAGAATCAGCCGCTGGACAGTGGATACTAAAATATGAGTTTGATAGTTCAATGTTTCTATCAACTCGACTGGATCATAGGATGACCAGATATCTGGTTACACCTTATTTCTGGATTCATCTGTGACAGGAGGGTAGGAAGAGATAAGTATTTGAGTTTGAATGTGGAACCCTCATCAGTGGGGTGGGAATCTTCCAATCTCTTGCTGGCTCCAATAGAACAAAGAGGCAGAAGATGGGAGGATTTGCTTTCTTCCTGACTGACCTGGAGATCTATCTTTTGCTGCCAGTGCTCTTGATTTTCAGCCATAAAACCTAGAACTGGAATTTTCAACATTAGCTCTATGACTTTGATTATCTTCAAACTACCCCATCAGCTCTCCTGTGTCTCCCATTAGTCAAGGGCAGATGTTGGAACTTCTCACCTCCATGATGACTTGAACCAATTCACTGTAATAAATCTCATTATATAGAAATGTCTGTAGATAGGTAGATAGATATCTTCCATTGGTTTTCTTTCTCTAGGGAAACCTAACTAAAATACATAAACTTCAGGTATGACGTTTTGCTTTTGCCAGTCTCCTGCACACTGATTCCAGTAAACATCTTGACATTTTGTTCCTTCTGATTTGTTTTTTGAACTCTCCGTTGGGTCATGTAGCCAGTGTGGGTCATTATTTATGTGAATTATAATTGTTCAAATTAAGAAGAAAGCTGAGAAGAGTACACAAACAGAAACAAATTCCTAATTTTGGTAATGCTGAGGGTGATGTTGAAGAAAGAGAAAGGAGCCTTTTGTATCTGGAATTGTTAACAAGAATTAAGTCACATAAAATTTTT
Source organism: Dasyprocta punctata (assembly GCA_004363535.1). Lineage (NCBI taxonomy): Eukaryota > Metazoa > Chordata > Mammalia > Rodentia > Dasyproctidae > Dasyprocta > Dasyprocta punctata. The sequence continues at coordinate 63,293 of RJWM01002904.1, forward strand.
CACAGAGTTTGAAAAAACACTTGCAGCATTTAACACTAAATGTCATCACTGTGACCTTTATTTTTGGTTCCAGTTATGAGAGTTTTGCTGTGATCTTGGAAACAATTCCAAAGAATACCGAAAGGGCTGATATTCCTTTTCCTTCTCCTCTCCAAAGTAAGATAAGTATACACAGAACTTTACAAAATATCTAAACAGAAGCATAGATGTCCAATAGCTTCCAACTTTGTAGCTTCACACTTGAGCTGCTTCCAACTTGTGGGGCTTCCATTCCACTTCATTTTTCCCCATTTGTGCAGCATGGTATATGTCTGTATTTTAAGGCAAAACACACCCTTGAAACTTCCCTGACTTCTTCCATCACTGTATACTTACATGTGTTCTATGCATTCAAATAACATACTTTTGGTCTTCAGCTCCCTCAATACATCATGTCTTCGTATTATAGCACATCATGACCTCAATGGTGGATGTGATAATCAGATGATCACAAGAACAACTGAACATGGCTTAAAATATCAGTCTATATTATACCAGGTGTATTGGTTTGATCCTGTGTCCCCTCAAAGCCTCATGTAATTTGGACAGGGCTAAGTCTGGCACTTGTGATTGGTTTGTTGTCTGGCGCTGGGATTGGTGATGTGAGTGTTGCACCTGCCCAGGAGTGGAGCCAACATACAAGGTAAGGGTGAGAGGAAGGTGTGTCTGGCTCTCTCTCTCACTGGTTCGCATTGCTGTTTGTAGCAGCCATGAATGGTGGCCCTCGCCACCCCATGCTGCCTTGGAGCCAACTAAGTATGGACTGAAACCCCCTGAGAACTGTAAGAAATAAAGCTTTCCTTCCCTAATTTTGGGCATCAGGTATTCTGTTCCGGCAATGAGTGAAAAGTAACTAAGACACAAGGCAAGTGAGTTGTATGTTGAATACAACTGAAATCATAATCTTTTTAATCCCAGGAGAGACATGGGGAGGGTCAGCACTGGGAGGGGTGGTAGACAGACTCCTCTGTGTTTCCAAAGAATTTTCCTATAAATAGAGCATTTAGAGAGCAATTTTGGTCACTCAGTGTTAATATTCCACAGCTTCTAAGCCACTTGACAAGCATGTGAACACCCTTAAATTTCTGCTTAATAATTGAATGAAATAGAAAAGAGTATATTACAGAGTTGAAAAATTACATATTTCCCAAGCATGGAAGAATAGTTTAAAACTCAGATTATTTGTTAAAGAATTCTACTATAAGAGCTATTGGAGAATTTTGATTATAATTAGAGGTTTAAACACCTTTTTGAAATCAGTGGCTTAACTTTAAGTTACTAAGGGCTTGTGTACTAGTGTTCTTTTCTGCTTTCTGCAACAGCTTTCATTTTGCTATAACTGTGACCTTTTTAATATTCAGACTTTGGATCCTGTATCATAACTATTGCCTTTTTGTCCAAGGCACAAAATTCTACAAAGTTTAAGATGGATAAATTGAGATTCTTAAAGAATACAGAACTCCTTGAACATTCTGCTTGATGCTCTCGTCTTACAAATTGTTCCTCAGTCTTTGTTATAGTTTGGATCTAGACTCCCACTACCCCACCAAATTAATGGGTGGGAATGGAATTAATGGGAATCAAATTAATGGGATTCTGGAAGGTAATTGTATCATGGAGATGCTACATTCATCAGTGGATTAATTCAATGTAAGTTCAGAGTTAAATGTGGTGTTAGGAAGTGGCATGTGGATGAAAGAGGTAGGGCGGACCTGGTAGGATATATCTATCTTCTTTCCCAGTTCTTCTCTCTTTTCTGTTTCCTACCTGCCATGTGGTAAACAACTTTCCTCTGCTATGCTGTTCTCCCTTGGAGCCAACTGGTCATGAACTGAAACCAGGAGCCAGAGTAAACTTCTTATATCGGTTATCACTAGAAGAAGAGATTTAATATAAAAACATGATTATATAAATGATTTGCTAAGTAAATTTACAGTGACACTTACAGAATCAGGGAGAATGAATGCAACACAGCCATCTGTCTTCTGGAGGGCAGGAAGATCCAGGTGAAAATTGCAGACCTGGAGCTCACTTTCAGAGTCCAGCGTGAATCTGTGTCAGAAAGCGGGAAGTCTTTGTCAAAAGGCTGAAGAATCTGCCCTGGAAGGCTGAAGGAACTGGAGATGAGTTTTCAAAGGCAATGGCAAAGCCTGGAGCTCCTCTGATGAAGAAAATGTTAGACATCCTTCTTCCTTCCCTTTGCATTCAAACCAGGACACAAGCGTTTTGGTTGGTGCCACAGATGTCTGGGGTGAGACTTTCCCTCCTCCATTTTTGTCCTAGTGTCAGTCACCCATAAATATACCCAGAATTGTGCTCCACTAATCCAATGCTTGTTTTTTAATCCATCCAATTGACATATCACAATTAATGACCCCACTTCTCTTTTAAATTGTGGGTTTGTTGGATATTTTGACTCAGCGGATAAAAAAGTGACTGAAACAGTCTTTGTGCACAAAGTTGTCCAACTTTTCAAGTAGCTTGTAAAAAATTATTACTTTCATTACTTTCTAGTTCCTAGAAAGACAAAATACCCAGAGAATATTCTATTTGGATATTGATCAGAATCAAATAATTATACCACATATAAATGTATTATTATTTGCCTGATGCAACTTACACGAAAGTTATCTGTAACAAAAGCAAACAGAATAAAACAGAACCAAACAGCAAAAATAAAAAGCAAGAAGATTTTTCATGAATAAGAAGCTCTTTGGAGAGCAGTGGATGCAAGAATGAATAAAATATGAATTCTGTGCTTGAACAATTCATATTCTAGTGGAAAGACAAGCATAAGCAACAGTTATAACTATGTATAATATATTTTGTAAGTGAGGAATAAACGAGGTTTTATTTAAATCCAGGTGGAGGAGTGTTAGATGCTTCTGAGGAAACTGTGGGAGTAGAAGAATAGGTGAGCTTGAAGTTGGATGTTGGAGAATGATTTGATCCACAGGTAGACCGGTAGAGTCAGGTCATTTCAGGGAGTAGAAAAAACTCCTCTGGGCATGTTAGAAGCAATGAAAAGTGGTTTGTGGACAGTAACCTGAGCAGAGTATGGGTAAAGCAGAGGTTGTTGGCAGGAACCTGTATACCAAGGGAGTTTCCCATGATGCTGAGACTTTGAACTTTGGGTGACCCCTTCCAGGTCAGATATCATCAGATAGTGAAAGACAAGTGATCTGAGAATGAAGATGCCTGTGTGCAAGTCTTGGACCTGAAATTCATGAGAAAGTATCTTTTCAGGCAAGTTCTTTGCCTTTCTTGTCTCCCAAACAAAGTGGTTGCAGTGTTAGAACACCAATTTATAGGTCGAGCATAATGCCGCATCCAAAGACATATTGAGTTAGAAAAGCTGGAGTTCTGTGTCTTCCTTCAAAGCTAGAGATGTATTTAATTCCCATTTTAGTAGTAGTCACTGCAGTTTATAAATGGAGCTGAATTTATTTGGTGCAATCAAGCAGGATGCTTGACATATAGACTGACAATCTACAAATATCCTCAGTGAAATAATATAAATGAAGAAAGGGCAATTGCGTCCCCCAAAATAAAAGAAGAAATAATGGCCTGAGACAACAGACAGCACTTTTTTTTTAGAAACTAGACTTAAAAGTCGTCATAATCTTGGAGAGCATCTGGCCTGTATTGCAGACTCCCTAGAGGAACAGAGAAAAACTTTCTGAGATGTCTAAGGGCAGGCAACTGAGCTATTGAATGTGGAAGAGGAAGACGTTCAGGAGGTCCCGGCTGTGATGTGCTATATGCAAGGCAGGAACAATGGACTTGGAGGAAGTTGGACCCCAAACTGAGATTTTATTTGTCTGTTCTGATCCCGAAGCTGTGGTTGGCTGTGGTTGGCAGTGGTTGGCAGTCAGAATAGAAGTATCCCTCCTAAGGAAGAAATAATTCAAAATTCCTCATTACCTTTTAGGGAAATGATGCTTATTGAGCACCCACTGTATATCTGGGTCCATTTTACTTCTACATTTACTCCTCAGGATAACCCTGAGAAGGAAGCACGCACCTCAGGGCTCCCACTTTGTTGAAGCATCTGAGGAGGGTGCTTCCAACCGGTTCCTCATTGGGGTAGTTGCTCTCCAGAGCACAACTTTTAATCCTTGGAGAGAGTTCTCTGAAGAAAAACGCTCTTTTGCATCTGCTCTTGCAGGTGGTGGAGACCCAGCTGTCAGGGCTGACACAGACCAGTGCAAGGGCATCCATTTTTCTTCCTTTCTTCAGTTAAGGCTCTGAATTGGATCCAGCTGTTCTTTGAAGCAGAGGCCAAAAGACCCCAATATCCTGCTCTTTGTTTTCCTGGAAGTTATTGGCCATTGTTAGCCACAGAGGCTAGGTCGGAACTGAGCAGTTGGTTACTGGGTGCTGAGAACAAGGTCATAGTATAGTAGAAGTGATGGCATTTCAAGATGAAGCCTCCATTTCAGCCCTGGCTAACACCATGGATTGTTGACCTTGATGGGAAATAGTCTATAAACAGATCTTAACAGAGAAGCCAAATGGATTTTTCTTATCCTTTCTTTAGAGAAAATAATACTAAGCCTAATTCACTTCTTACTATTTTTAAATCATCATTTCAAGCTAAGCACATTGTGCTAATCTATCATTATCACTTATCATCATCATTTTTCATCATCATTTTTATCTCTTGCATTTACTGATCACCTATTATACACTGGGGTCTTGTGCTAAGCACTAGTCTTTACTATCCTGGGAGATAAATGCTAATGCATTCCCTGTTTTTTGAGGCAATGAAATTGAACCTCAAGTTAATGAACCTTTTCAACGTACCATAGCTACTTAATAACAAAAGAGGGATGCTAAAATGCATATGTGTATTGAATATCTCAAAGGTTGGGAACAGGTTGCTCTAGGATTAATAGGAAGGGACAGGGTAAAAAAAAAATAGTTACTCCGAGATATTTGCCAACCTCTTGCACCATGGCAGAATTACCCCACCGCTTCATGTGGTGCCTTCTCTCCATTTTTGTCTCCTGGTTTTGCAGCCAGAAGGGGCAGGCCATTGGATTGGTACAATACAACTCATACCTACAAACTTGATCCCAAAATACCCTACCAAAGAGTAACTCCTATCAATGCTTTTACAGATCAGCTTGGTCAGAATAAGAAGCTTACCCAATTCGAATTGGAACTGAAAGAGAATTTTCATCTTACAAATGTCAGATGTGATAGAGGGCTATTTGTGAGTTGCTCCCCTTTTTTGAGGAATAGAGGCATAACTCCCAGGGGAATAATGAGCTGCAGCCCACTGGCGCCCAAGGAGCTAACACAATGGGCAGATGTCCGAACTCTACTGGCCATGGCCCAGATGCAAACAATAGAACACTGGCCAACTTCTTCTACTAAAGAGAGTTTCTGAAGCCATGGTATTGCTTGGGCCAGCCAAAAATGCATTACAAGATTGCAGTTATCCACAATAGTCTCACTTCATAAAGAAGGAAGGGGTTGGGGAGGGGAAGTAACGTGAGCTTACACTCTCTGATGGAGCTGGAGGAAAAGTGCTCAAAAATTTTGCCTCTTTGCCCTTTAGGATGATGGATTGCTTCAGTTTTATGAAATGCTGGAGCTAAATCCCTTCAGGGTTGGGACTACATGAATATTAATTGGTCCCAAATAAGAAGAGAGGCCTTGCTCATTGCCAGTCTGGGACGGTCATCATCAATGTTGTTTTCCACAGTCTTTATTTTATAGGAGTAATTTTTTAGGGGAGAAATACAGAGAGTTAGACTTAGGAAGGAGATTTTTTTCCTTAAGCTTTCTACAGTCATCAGTTATTTTGTTCCCTAAAAATTGAATCATGTTATGGGGCTGTAATGACATTGGATTATCCAAACAGATCCTATTTCATGTCCTCTAAAATGGATGCAGATAACAAAACTCAGGATAAGCATTTTATAGTTCCTAGAATTTTGTCTATTTGTATGTTTACTTTATGTAGTACTTTCACATATGTTATCTTCCCTCCAGATAAATAAAGGAAGTATTGTTTTTCCTTTTTTTACAGGCAAGATCAACGATAAAAAGATGTTGCCAATGGTAGATCGCATGAGAATGGCAGAACTGGAACTTTACCCAGGGATTCCTGATCTCAGCTCCCCTGTTCCCCAAATTTTATATAGGTCTTATCCAGTCCATATGGGCCGCTCTCTAACTTTCTGCCACTCAAGCCATTACTATGGTCAGCCTGCCTCTGGCACCATCTTCAGGAAAGAGTGGAGCTGAGACAAAATTGCATTTGTACAGTTCACCTGATTCCAAGGAGAATTTTTTACTTCCTTGGGTACATAAAATTTTGGGTGCAAACCTTGAAGAAGGGTTTAGCCCTAACTTCTAGGGAGAGTAGAAATTATCTTCTCAAACATATCTAAAGGTGAGTTTTCTCCAATGAATATACCTCTGTCTATCATACTGAAACAATGAAAAGTACTAAATCCAGATGCATTGGGCTAGGTAGAATGAAAAACATAAAAGCATTTAAAAATCATATTAAGTCATTTAAGGGAGTTTTGTCAGAGACGCTGGATACTTGTGTATGGTTCTCATGGTGTGATTCTGGAAAACTAAGAAGACTTTTGCTAAATTAGAGGAAAATAAAACAGAACTTCCCCTCAGTTTTTAGAAGATTCAAGCCAAGCCCAAGTTCTAACCCTCTTTGATTTGGACCAGGTTCTAAACTTGGCATAAATGCACCAACCCATCCCTACTGGAAGTCTCTCAAGAGAGTCAGCTCCAGCTTTCCAAAAACTTGCAGCCCAAATATGTTTGGCTTCACATCTGAACCTTTGTTATATTTGACATTTATTAGAAATTACCAAGTAAGCTTCAGAAACATAAAATCAAACTGGACTCCAATGGGTGCATGGAGTTAAACCAATAAAGTAACCATATAACTTAAGCAAACACTGAACTTGCCTGGAAAACCCTTGTGAAGGCTCACTCACATTTTTGGCAAGGACTCAGAGATCTTTGGAAATATTAATGAGGAAGAAGGGGGAGATATCACTTTTCTCTTCTAATCCATTGCTTCCATATCGCTACTGTGTTCTTTGATCTCAGAGGACAGGTTCTCAGCAAAGCAGAACAATGGCACCTGTGAAATCAGAGTTCTTAAAAAACAGGGCCATACTTTCTTTTAATCTGCATTGACCCAGTGGTACTGGTAACAGGTTAAGAAAATGACTACTTTGACTTAAGCAACAGATTAGCAGTATCCAAGTTGGAACAACCTGGATAGGTTTGCTCACAAAGACGGAAAAAGTGCTTGCAGATCAGATTAGATATTTATCCAATTTGGAGCTCACCAATGAACACAGAGAAAGTGACATGCTAAGAGGATCTGAGCTAGTCTAAAAGCTAAGAGGACCCTCAAAGTGGCTGTGTACTTTTGGACTGGTTTAGTTGCTTGTTTCTTTAGAGGATGCTATGACACAGAAAAGCTGCCTATTACATTTTGCCCCTCTTAAACACTGAGGGTCTGGTAACCTTGTAACTTGTTTGTGAATGTCTAAGGCTCATGGAAATACTAAGAAGTAACATATGTTTTATCCATTTGAGGAAACAGGAAGTAGCAGAAAAAGGAATACATCTGGTCCAAACATTCTGCCATTTAAATAGCAGTGTGACCCTGGGATAAATCACGTAATTCCTCTGAGCCTCAGTTTCTTCAGCAGTAAATGATTATTACAGTATCTTCTTTTCACAGTATTGTGAAAATTGAATGATACCTGTGTAATCATCTTGAAATAGATAGGATCTATTATAAGTATGTATTTTAGAATAGTTACTTAAAGCTACAAGGAAATGCAAACTTCATCTCCTACTCCCTTACTTTTTCCTCTTTTAATGTTATTCTTGGGAGAAGATAATTTGAACTTCTCTTGGAACATGATTTTATGATGTGTGAAGCATTCAAATCCTATCATGGAAATAGAGTGACTTGGAATCTGAAAATACAGGGAAAGAAGGATCTACTATCATTCCTCTTCCTTTTCTTTCTACTTATTTTATTAGCTATTCGAACTATGGTCCTTCACTTTATTATGATTGCTTTTTAAATACACAGTGGCCACTATATATTACTGTGAAGAGAAAACGTTGAGTACTTGATAGAGTAGAAATGATATGAGGTCTACATACCAGTGTTTGATCGATAACATTCAAAAAGCTGAGATGCAGATGTCCTTTATGTGACACATGAAGGTTTCATAAAGGTGGCTGACAATTCCTTTCCCTTAACTTCCATGCCTCACACCCAACAGAGCAGCAGCCCCTGGATTGCCTACCAGTGTTGCTGCCAACAGAATAATAACATGATTGCTTTTACTGTATTATATCTGCTATTATAGGTATCGTGGGAGCAAACTGAGTAATCACTAGAATTCAAAACATTAACACTACTGGCAAATTATAGTTTAACTTATGTTTCATGATAGCAAGAAAAAGTATTTCTTCTCATGTGGCTGAATTTTTTTGTCATTCACATTTATTATAAGACAGAAAGTTAATGACAACATTTGTGTCAGCATGTCCATGGCCATCTCAGGACAAGCAGAATATTTTCTTCCAGCCATTGTGAGGTGCAGTCCCTGAAACAGTTTCAGGTACAATACTATCTTAGTCAACTTTTCATAGCTATGGTAAAATATCTGAGAAAAACAACTTAAAGGAGGAAAGATTGATTTTTGCTCACAGTCTGAAAGATTTCAGTGCATGGTTCCACTGTTAAGAGTGTGTGGCGGGACAAAACATCATGGCCGAAGGATGTGACAAAAGAAAGCCGATCACTTCGTGGAAGCCAGAAGCACAGAGAAGGGGAAGGTGAGATACAGTTCCCAAGGCCACACCACCTTGATGATCCACTCCATTAAGGGGGCCCTGTCTCAAGTTTTCATCAAATTATGTTCACATAAGTGTATTAATCTATTCGTTGAGATCGTAGCTCGTATGATCCAATCACTTCCTAAGAGGTCTATCAGCTGGCAATGAAGCATTTAGGGCATAAATTTTGGGGAACCTGTCAAATCCAAACCATAGCAAGTACCTGGAAGACTGGAAGGTAAGGCAGTGGAGAGGTTTTGAATGGTTTGGCTTTTGGAGCCTCTTTTCAAAACTCAACGCTGGTATCTATGAGTTGTATAAAATTGGATGAGCCCTTGACCTAAGCCTTTTAAATTATCCATTGAAATGGAACTACATTATATACTTCTTAGAGTTGTCCCAAAGATTAATTGAAGTTACAGTGTGCAGAGATATTTTGCTAAGAACTATCACACTGTCTTGTGACCAGCAGCTGCAGGCTGAGGTTGAGAAACACTAGTGTAGAACACAAGAAAAGGGCAAGGCGGGATCACAGTGACTCTGGGGCTAAAGCAATGACTTTCAGAGTAGTACCAACAACCTTCATGTGATGTGTCTGTTTTCCCTTTACCCACTGTGGAGAGGGATACACTTGACTCACTTTGGAGCCATTGGTTTGGGGGCCGTGGCTTTCAGAGTTTTTAAACTGAAAGATCCAGTAGCTTAGATCTTTACTACAGAGGTCATGGCTGTGGATAAAAGGAAAGCTATGTCTGCATTTAGGTGAATTTTTAAAAGAAGCTACATCAAAAGTAATAGACTGTCCTTTCTCCTTGCTCTGCCCACTTCTGTCCTTTCTTTCCTATTGGTTTACATGTGTGTAGTATGTTTGTATGCTAATTAGGAGCCAGTTATGGTTGACGCTTACAGATAACAGCAGTCAACTGTGCACTATTTCTGTTCTCAACCCAGTGCTGCTGGTGGTGGCCATGATGGGGAGAGAAAGAAAAGACTTATGAATCATGCAGATATCTACAGAGAGGTCAAACTGGGACTAGGGTGAAGTGACCTTGGATCGTAAGACAGAGGTGAAAGAGGCCCCCACTAGGAAACATTTCTGATAAAAGAGCAATTGACAAGGGAGCAGGGGAGATAAAGAACAGGTATCCATGGTCATCAGGGGCAGAGTCTCTGATGTGGGAAGGGCAATGTTAAGGCCAACTGGAAGCCCACCAAGGAAGCCAATATTGCGGGAAGCAGAGTGAGAAAGAGGGAGGGAGCAGGAGTAGAGAGAGAAGTGTAAATTTCCTGTGCGCATAAGATCTGTGACTTTGCATGGCCTTTAGTTTTTATTCTATGTTGGATGTGAAATCCTCAGAGGACTTTGAGTGAATGAAGGACACAGTAAATGTAACTATTTAGAGCCCAGTATGGTGTTCTACACCTATAGCCCCAGCACTCCAGGATGCTGAGGTAGAAGGATCCAAAGTTCAATTCCAACCTGGGCAATGTAATGACTTACTGGGAACTTTTCTCAAAACGAAATAATTAAAAAGAGACAGGGATATTGCTCAGTTTTTAAATTTGGATTCAATCCCCAACACTGCTCCCCCTTAAAAGTTAACTTTTTAGAATAGTCTTTGAATCCCATTTGGAGCTTGATAGCAAACACTAAGTTACAAAACTCAAGCAGAGGGGAGATTAGGGTTCAGCAATTAAAACATACTTTTGCAATGCTTATTTTTTGGTTAAACAGTAAGTAATACATGGTAACTAAAAACACAGCAGAGTGGCAAACTAATATTTTTGCTTGAAGATGCTTGAGATAACTTTTCTTTCATGTTCTTTTTTCACTTCTCTTTTTCCCTGTACATTCCCTTACCATCTCCCCTCACTGACTTGTAAATTTAATTGCTCCTGACAGTTAACTCAGTTTGAATTAAAACCAAATTTTTATTTTAATTATCTGTGCAAGAAAAATAAGTCCACATCCTGTAGAGTGTTTCCAGTTATCGTTGTGGTTGTTGGTGACTCAGTTTCCCCCAACAAATGCTTTTGAGAGTCTCCAAGGGAAGCTTCGAGAAAAACGTGTGCTTCCTGAAGGTCGTTTTCCCCTACACTGTTTCTCCCTCCCTGCTTTTCCTTTGATAGGAAAAGAAAAAAAGGATTAGGCTGTGGCTGAATACAAAGGACCTGGGTTCATTTGCAGGTACTAGAAACAATAGTAGTAATAATAAAGGGGTGAAGGTAGTGTGAAACTATGTCCTCTGACATTTTTAATCAGTTTATAGGTTATCATTGTGATATAGTCAGTTCTCTGTATCTGTGGGTTCCATGTTGACAGATCCAGCCAACCAAGGACCAAAAATACTCGGAAAAAAGACGTGTCTAACTGTCAGAACAATTGTGAATATGTACAGACATTTTTCTTTCCTCTCTTATTCCCTCAGCAATACAGTATGATAACTATGCACTTCCCATTTACAGTGTATTAGGTGTTATCAGTCATCCAGAGATGATTTAGCATAAAAAGAAGGATACGTGTAGATTAAACCTCAATGCAACATTCATTTTACATAAGAGAGTTGCACATTAATGGATTTTGGTACCTGGAACCAACCCTCCACTAACAACTGACAGCTATAATCACTGCCAACATTTTTGAAGGCTATGTGTCAGGCATGTTGCTAAGTACATGGTGTGTAATGAATTATCCTGTTGTAGCTCACTTGTGTTATCATATCATGATGTAGCTGATAAGGATGAGTCAAACATAAGGGAAATAAAAATAAATATATTTTTCTGGAACACTATTTTCGTGGATGAGACAGGAGCTTATGATGAGGTTGAGTTTAAACTTAAGACATTGTCATTTATCTGAATATTCTGGCCACATGTAAGATCTGCACACAAACATTTAAAAAATTTGGAAATGGAAATCACAACAAGGTTTGCTTGTACATTTTAATATGCCCGAATGTGACTCGATCTCTGGTAAGGCTGCGATTCATTGCATACCAGGAAGTGACCCAAGGGCCTTTTAGTACTGCAAGTGGCATCCGACTTGCTTGCCTTGGCCTGGGTAAGAAAACCACAGCTCACTGTCTAACTCACACATTCAGCAAGGAGACCGAGGGGACTGGGTGAAAGAAAACATTCCCGGCAGCACGGACTCCATTTAGAAAGCCTCCGGATGATGAAGGAGTAATGTGTCTTGACTTCTGACACTGCTAACCACTACGCTGCTGCTTCTCTTTCCATTTCTCAGCTTACTCAAATAGGAGGGAAATGAGGGAAAGGGGGAGTTTGGCAGGATCTCCGCCCTGGAGAAAGCAAATCTTATTCGAATAAAGGTACCCCATTGAGGAGTCCTCATTGCATTTGCTTTGGTAAATCTTTATTAATTTGTTCACAAAACCTTGCCAAGGTTGGATGTGAGGAGGGACTAGCAATGCTTAGTTTGCAAGAGAAGAATAAGAGGGGAAACCAGAATGAAGTACATTTGGTGTATGTAGTCAACAGCAGGAAGAGGGGAAGAGAATGGAATGGAATGGAATGGAGTGGAATGGAGTGGAGTGGAATGGAATGGAATGGAGTGGAATGGAATGGAATGGAGTGGAATGGAATGGAATGGAAAGGAGTGGAATGGAATGGATGTAGCTGGTGGAGTTCAGGAGTTCTTAGTGCTTCTCTTTGCAGCACCTCCATTGTGAATGCTAATCCAGGTGTCAATATATTCTCTTGAGATCTGTTGCCTCCTAAATACCATCACTTTGCTGTAGGCCTAAGAATGTTACATCTTCTCTTGCACTCCTCGAGCATAAAATTAAGTTGAAGCTAAGTGGACAACAAGTTTATTTTCTGGTAGTAAGAAAGTGATTGATTGATTGATTGATTGATTGGCATGCTTTTTGGCCCATAAGAAAGAGAATAAAAATGAAGTTAGAGAATGAGAAACTGTAGCTGTTTGGAAGTCGAATATTTTCAAAGATAGTGTCTGAATCTGAGGTGAACAAGGAGGCAGCTATGTACCAATGAAGAGTTTAATATGAACTAGCTAAAAGGAATCAAATTTTTATTGATCTAATCACTTAGAAAGACAGAGAAGTCTAGTATAAAATAGGATGGGTAGTTCTATATAACAGAAAACTACCAAAATCTATCATCATGCACCTACATTAGATTGTTTAGTCCAGTTGGAAAACCTTTATTTCTAATTCTGCCCACATAGATTTTCCGTATTATTAGACTCTTATAGGGTACAAGATTTGCTTATCTATTTAAGACATTGCCACAAAATAAACTCCGCATATGAGAAAAGAAAGAGAATCAATATTTTTCTTCTGAGATAACTGAGGATATTTTAAGTTCTGGGATGATACTATCTTAAGGTCAAAATATGGTGGGTATCGATCCCTTGAAGGAGTAGCACCTTATCACCGTGAAGTGTGTGTGTGTGTGTGTGTGTGTGTGTGTTATATGGAGAGATTACTTGGGATGAGTTACTAAGAAAACACACAGAAGCAGTTCTAGTTAGAGTTGGCAGGAGGAAAGAACCAACTTTGTAATGGAAATTATTTAGAAATAAGTCAACTCAGAAAGCCATCTGTACAAACTTACTCAAGCAATGAAAAAGAAAACAGGCAAGAAACACGTAGGGTATGTGACTGGGAGAGAGTACGTGGTAGGGTGGGGAAGGAGCCTAGCACTTGGGGGAAATGCAGCTGCCTGTTTGTGTTACTGTCATTCCACACATGGGGAGGAGGGCAGAGTCTCCTGGCAATAATCTGCTTAGATGTCTTGTGGAGACGTTGAGCAAAACAAGACTAAAGTCACATGGAAAGAACACTTGCTATATATTTTTCCAGCTCTTAGTGTTGTCCATGTTGGTGTTGCCCATCTTGGACTAGAGCGAAATTATGTGTCTTCCCTGGGTTTCAGTACATAGCTCCCAACTGTGATTTACCCTCTATTGCACATGGAAGCTCTGAGTGGCACATCTCTTCATTGCTCAGTGTTGAAGATGAGTGGTTCTGCCATTCACGCTGCCAGGCTTACTGTCTTAAATCTGTGATGCTTTGCTTCCAAGGTATATAATAACTTGCTTCCAAGGTAGTATAATAATAATGCCATCAACAGCAGTAATAGTCTTTGATGTTTATTGACCTTTAATTTATGTGCTAGATGCAGCAAGATAAGATTTAGAATTCCGTACTCAGCAACTCTGACTCTGTCCTAAGACTGCTAGAGGCCAATGTCACCTCTGTAACTTACTGGTTGTGGGTTGATGGGAACATTATCTAGACCTCAGTCTTCATCTGTAAAATGTGCACAATAATATGACCTCTTAGTCTTATGAGGATGGGATGAAATAATACACAAAATTGCATTGTGTCTGAACATGGTGAGCATGTCATACATTTAACTATTGCTATAATTTTTCTTATTCCCAGTGCTTTATTTAATCCTTCTAACAACCCCAAAGTATAGTTATAGTTAGTGTTATTCTTACTTTACAGAATATAAAGCAGAGGCTTATGGCTGCTGGGTAATTTATTGAACTTTATATGCCTTGTAAGTTTTGGGATTGGGATTTGAAGTTACATCTACTGCTGTGGTTTTTCCCACCAGCCTTATGATTGAATGAGTGTGTGTGTGTGTGTGTGTGTGTGTGTGTGTAATAGGAAGATCTACTTAGAGTGAATTACTGAGATCAGTATTATGGCAAGAAGAATATTATTTACTCACAGTAATTAGTTATTAAAAACCAAATACTTCTTATGCATTACTTTAAATTATTTCACAACAGTGCTATGACATTTATGTTTTTATCCCATTTCAGAATAATAAAGTAATAGAACTTGGTTAATCATGGAAGTTCAATAACTCTACCCTTGAGAATACCAGTTAATCATCTATCTCTAGGACCTTTGTACCTGCTTCTCAAAATGTTTTCTCTCTAGATATTCACATGGCTGACAACTCAGCTCATTCAAATTAGTGAGGTCTTCTTCTTATGTTAGCTTTTGTTACCAAAACAATATTTGCAAAGAGAAGAGTTTTACTTTGGCTCACAGTATCAGAAAATGACCAGTTTGTCCTACTGCCTTTGGTCCCATGAGGAGGGGTAGTACTTCATGGTGGAATCACGTGGTGGACCAAAACCTCTCATGGTAAGAAATGAAAAGGAAAAAGGAGTAGATATCCTATTATCCTCTTTAGATGCATGTCTCCAATGAGCTGAAGATCTCTCCCGTAGCCCTGTCTCTCAATGTTTCCACTGACTTTGGGTGGTGAGCCAAACTGGGGATTGTGCCTTTAATACATGAGCCTTTGGGAGACTCTTCAAATCCAAACTGTAACCCTAGTCTGTTTAAATGATGATCACTACCCCACTGCTGCCAGTTCTCCAAGTCTTTTGTTGTTTTACTTACTTTTATACGACCTATCCTGAAATGACATCTCATATATTCTATGTATCGTTTATGAATGGTCTAACTCTTTCTATTAGAAAGGAACAAAGGAATTTTGTCTGTTTTGTTCATTGTTTTAATCACATTACATAGAAGAGGGCCAGGCAAATAGAGAGTACATACTAACATTTTGTTTAATGAATGAATAAACATGTTACTTCAGATTTTCCACTAATTGTAAATTATAGGATTTGTATTATCTAATTGTTATACCAGCAATTTTTTCATATCATATGATCCTTGGACATTTAAATTGACATTTGGGTCTTCATGCAGTCCACTTGTAGTCTTTCTCACAATGCATTTGTTCTCAAAAAATGGCTTGGTCAAGGACGAGAGATTGTGAATAATAAACTAAGTGCTCATTCCAAACAGACCATTAAATACGTGTAATCCACACAGACCTGGGCACCTCCTGTTCTGTTTCCATGCAGTGCCATGTTCAAATAAACACCAGTGAAAGACTGACATTCACAGGAGACATTTTTATCTTCATTGCCTATTGAAAAGAGTATATTTTTATTCCACTTGCTAAAGCACTATATGATTTTCTAAAATTTTCTTCTCATTTTATGTAGATACTCTGTCCATTAACCATATCCTCCTCACATTCCCAGAAAATTTCTTCCTAAGCAATTCCTTGCTTTTTTCTTCCTCTTCTGCCTCCCAGATGGAGGCTGCTCTTTTCTTTCTGTGAATTCATTCAGTGCGGCTGGGCATGTCTCTATGATCTCCTCTCCACAATGAAGTGTCCGTAGGATCCTCAGGAACAATTCCTAAGTTTATAAATGCAGGAACAGAAGTGACACTGATAATTATCAGAATTAACTTATTTTTTTCTTCTATCATATCTACCAAAGTCGATTAAAATTCCTCTGAACATTTCCTCTTTTTTAGAAGGATGCAAGAATTCATTCTCACCTGTGACTTTGCCCCCACTTCTCAGTGCTAACTCTCTTGGAGAGCAAGAGCAAGAGGAAAGAGAGAGGGGAAAGGGAAATAAGTAAAATAAAGACATGACACGTACAGGAACCTGAGAACCTTCAGGACTGTGGACATATGTCATAAACAAGAACTAAGATTAGTAACGTGAACAAGAATAAAAACGAGAAAAGGGAATCAGAGGGGTGGCAAGGGAAAGAGATTAAAAAAAGAATCAAGCCGTGTTATGTACCTGCACCCACTCCTGAAGATGAGTATAAACCACACATGCTAATAAGCTACACATACTAATGAAAAATCTTTAAATGCTTTTTATGGACATAATTCCAAAAGGGGCTTAGAGTGCAGGTGGGAAGAAGGTTTGAAAGTGGGAAGATGGCAAGAAGATTATTAGTTTGTTTTATAATGTTCTCCTGTCCTAGAAAATTTAAAATGGTTTATGTGAGCTCAGACTAACCTAAACATTTTAACCTGTCAATCATCGTGTGTTTGTTGACCTAAGATAGACAGATAATAAGAGAATTATTAGAGGGAAAAGTCCTGCCTCCATCTCTGTTACCTTGGCATTGATTTCAAGGTTTTGTTTTCCAACCTAGCTAAATAACACTGAGAAAATAAATGCACGAAAGAGCATATGTGTGTTTAATGTTCTCTAATTTGTTTACGGCAAGGAATCGTGGCTCATCTTACTTGTTCCCTTAAACAGCCTCTCTGTTTCCCTATCCCTTCTTACTGCTTGGCTTTTATTTCTCTGTTTTCCATTTAGCAGTCCTGCCTCTGACATTGCCTTTGTCTATCTATTGCCTTTTAAAGAAAAGGAGGGAACACTAATTAGTAGCGAAAGTCAAAGATACCATTCCTGAGCAGGTCTTGGTTTCTGAGATGATCTGGAATGGATCAAGGCCTTGTCTCATGGAGTTTCCTGGTTGTGCCTGCCAGGGCAGAGGCACCATGTTAGTGCTCCTGAGGAAGATTCCAGAAAATTCCTCCTTATCCTTGCTAGTTTATCTAAGTAAAACCACACCTTGACATTTCTTTCCTCACTTCCTCCACCCTGTTCTCAGTGCTTTCCTCTCTGAAGCACCCCTGTTCGGGCACACAGGTAGGGTGTTTCTGTCTTATATTTTAAAACCATTGGTTCTAAACTGAACAGACAAGTCAGGAACTAAAGAACATTATTCCAAAGGAAAAGGAGTGAGCACCTTGAGTGATGACTGTAGACTCTGTGAAGTGGTGTGGTATTATTTTATTTTGCTTTATTTTTATGATTATGATTATGATTATGATTAATACAGCAGTGGGTATTGAACCCAGGGCCTTCACATTAAGCTACATCCCCAGGCAGTGTTTTATTTTTAACTTTGAAGCAAGGTCTCACTAAGTCACTGAGGCTAGGCATAAACTCACTGTTCTCCTGCCTCATTCTTAAAAAAAAAAAAATTGTGCCCAAGTCACCACACACTGAAGGATTGGCAGTCCTCATCGAGATACTACTGAACTGTGACACGTGCTGGACCTAGAATTAAAACAGACAGATCCTAATTCTAGAGCTGTCACCCTCATCCTAGAGAACTCAGGCGAATCACTCCATCTTTCTATACACGGAGGCAGTTGGACTGGGTGACTCAGTCACTGATGCTCTTTGAAAAATGAATCGCAGAGCTTTTGCCTTCCTCAAGGGGAGCCGTGGCTTCAGGAGAACAGTGCGCTTGCTGGAGAGAGCTAACTGTAATCCTGGCTTCAGGCGAGTCCTAACACTTTGGCTCTTACTCGCGTTCCCAGCTTGTGACTGGATGTAGCACTGGCTCGGCACGTTCTCTCCAGGGGAAGCTCTTCAGCTTGGGCATGAAGAAAAGGTATCTGTCACCAGTTCTGGCTTCTTCCCTGATGTCCATGGACGAAGGGTCAACATGGTGATCTCTGTGCATCTGTCTTCTCGGCCATGATTCTTGTAAGAAACATTTTGAAGATGAAGTTAGTAAAAGAAATTGTAGCAAAAGACATAAATTTGTATATGTATGTATATATACAGGATAGCTAAAATGACTGTACTGCTAAATGTATTAGTTATTGGAAAAGAAGAGTTAATACTCCTATGATTAGATCAATTTTACATGTCTATATCTGTTAATCTAAACAACCCTTTTGAAGGTAACAGTATGCGATATTACAACCACTGTCAAATTTCTATCATCTTGCTTTGTAAACCTATACTGCTATTATATTGGATTTGCTGTTGTTGTTTGCTTGTCTCTTTTGCTTTTTGTTTTTCTTTTCTGCGTGTTTTTTTCTCTTGAATTAAAAAAAAGTAAAGAAATTGTAGCAGAAACTGGCTTATTGAATACACTCTGTATCTGTTACTTCCTGATTTCTGATAGGCTTAATGAATACCTACAACACACTATGAGGAGCAAGATAAAACACACACACAGAGTTCTGATACACTCAATGCAAAATAAGGACTTCTGAAGCGGTTGGTGACTTCTGTGGGTGTAAGTGATGGGGAGACGAGTGTTATGTATCTGCTGCCTTCAAGGAGTTGTGCAGGGAGAAAGAGTAACAGGTAAAGAACTGCAGCACAGAGTGATCAAGAAAATCACGGAGAGAGTCACAATGTGCCACAGTGTATCTGCTGTGTGATTTGACACAACAGTCTCCTGGCATGGCAAAGTGATGTCAACACAAAACACGACCTGAATAAGAACACAATGAGCAGGTGTAGCAGTGTGAACAGCTGACTGGCAGTATCTAAAGTTAGTATTCTGAGGGCTTTCTTGTAGTGCATAGGGGAAACATGTAATGTAGCAACCAAGCAGGAAGCATTAAAAATCCACTACTGATTTACTTTTAATTGTTTCTCTAAGACTATGGTTCTCAAAGAAAGGGTACACACCTAGACAGTAGATTGTGGCTTTTAAAAAAGTACAGGCTTTATACTCAATCTGAAGTTTCTTTTTCAGTGCATTTTGAAGTCAGGCCCAAACTGTTTAAACTTGTAAGAAAGCTCCAAAGGTAACTGCGGTGTTTTCTCTGGGTAAATACTTTTTCAAGGGTAAATGCTTGAACTACAACTTTTACTAGGCACAGGACTCCTGATTACTGTAGACTTGTACCCTCATATCTTGTGAAAGGATGCTTCCTTACCAGTGACTCCATCTAAAGGAGTAGCGCTCAGAAAGGGACGATTCATTGTATACTGCCTTGTTACTCAAGAGGGGCTAAATGATGCAGAGTTTGGAGTACCAGTGGCCATTTCAGCTGTAACATATGAACCTTCTAATTCATGGCCTGATGGATATGTCATGCATCAATTTGGCAGAACTGGACTGCATCTCAAGATTCCATTTCTTTTATGGTAGTGAAATTTAAGAAATAATGATATGGAAAACCCACTTAGATTTTAATTTTATATAAGCAATAGTTTTTGTTTGTTCATTTGTTTTTGTTTTTCTACTGTATGTCCTATGCAATATTGGAAATACAATAATATTTTTTAAAATATTGTTAATTTGAAATTCAAATGTAACTGAGTGTTCTGCATTTCATCTGGCAACTCTATGTTCTTCTAAACCTTTGATTAGAGTATACCACTTAAAGAGTTTGGGGAGATTTGGAGGACAGAGGAAAGTAGCAGTTCATGCATGTTGTTGCCAATCTGCTAATTTTCCTGTTGATATGAAACAGCAGTTGAATCTATAAATCTTCTACTTTTCCTTGGATTCTCTTTCTGTTTTCCCAACTCAAAGGCTTGTGTGTCTAGGTGGGGATTACGGCTTCAGTCTAAAATGATCTCCCAAATTCACATGTGTTTAGAGGTGAGATTTAGGTAAGTGATTTGTTCATGAGGGTACTAACCTCACCAAAGGATTAACCTGTTTATGAATGTTAATTGAGTGGGTTATTGACAGATGGGCTAGGTTGGAGGAAGTAGGCCACTGGGGGTAGGGCTATGAAGGGTATATTCATTTCCCCAACTCCTTTCTGGTTTTCTGGCCCTTTCTTGCTTTCTCTATTTTCTGGGAGCTATGAAGTGAGCAACTTTCCTCCATTGCTTCTTTCAACCATGATCTTTCTTTGGCTTTGGAGTCAGTTCCTATGTACTAAAAACCATGAGTCAAAGTAAACCTTTTCTTCTTTAAACTATGCATGCCAGATATTTTGGTCACAGCGATGAAAATCTGACTGATACACTTCGTAAAGAAAGGACATGACTTATTTATGATGAGTTCATCATTAAGATTGGAAGCAATAAGAATTGACAGACGTTTACTCCATCTTTTGAGGTTCCAGGTCATGCTTATGGGCTTTTGATGACCTTGATCTTCCCCAATTTATGTCCACCATATTCTTCTCTACCACCTGCCCAATGTTAAGGTGCAGCATGCGACCCAGGGACAACAACCTCTCATGTGCTGCTTACCCACCTCTGATAATTACATGAAGTCAGTTCCTGGTGACAAAATAGACAACTCTCACAGGACTTCATGAAGAAGTTCAGGCCAAAGAGTTTGCTAAGTATCCTTAGTTATTGCTTCCTTTTAGTACATAACTGGCTTCTGTATCCTGAAATTCTTCTTTTTCACTGACAACCACCATACTAACATTCTGAGACCCTGAAATCTGATGCACCCTGCAGGTGGGGAATTTGCCACGGAAGTGGAGCAACATGCATTCCGAGTCTACTGAAGTTGAAACTTCTCTTGTGGAATCACGGGAACTTGTGAGGCCACAGGCCAAGTCTATCTTCCCTTGTAATTATCTCCACACACATGGGTAGGTCATTCTCTTTCTTACCACAAGTATCACAAAAGTACCATAAAATAGGGTGTACGAAAGTGAGAAATAAATTTCCATTCACCTGACACCCCACTGAAGTTGCTGGTGAGCCATTAAGCTGATTTCCTTATTTAACCCATCAACAGATGTTCCCTATATCATTTTGGATCATGTCACCCATATAGGTTATCAGATCCTTGGTGTTTGATGTATACCTGTGACATTTATAGGTATATGCAAGTACAGTATGTGAATTGTATTGAGGGAAATGCATAATTTAAAACCAGTGTATTTGGAAGACAGTTTTTAAATCTAAGCACTCCCATGGCTAGTGGACATATTATTTTTAAATGTCTCCTACAATTTGGGCCAACTTCTTACAATAATTCTCCAATAAGAAAAGATATATAATAGGAAAGAAATAAAACCCATAGAACTATCTTGAATCAAGGAAATCCCTAAGTATCTATTTTCCATATGAATAGCTATAAATTCCAGGAGCCCAGTCACCCTGCAGATAGGTTAGTCTGAAGACCTGCATGTGACTTGTTGGGCCACAATATTTTTCTTTCTAATGGATATGTTTTTCTGAATGTTAATTTTTTTTTCTGTTGGTGAAGATGTGAGCTATTCATCTAACGCCTTCCTGGAAAATATTTATTTTCAGGAATGAAAGTCCTACATAAATCCATCCTAGCATCCCCACCCCCAAGATGATGTCAATTTATAAGTGATTCTCCTGAAATTGAGAAATCGCACTAGCATTATGTGGCAAAGATGATGACTCCTATGCAGAAAGACAGAAGATGCAAGAAGCACATTTGAAAGTTTTCAGCTTTCCTTACTCAAATACTCAGTTGCAATTTTGGCCTCATTTTTAGCATTCTTTTTGGTTCTGACCTTGGAACCACAATCTTGGGTTTGGAAAGAATCTTAATTTAAATTCCCAGAGGCAAGTAGGAGAAATACATCTTTTTTTTTTCAAGGCTAGATTTCTTAGCCTTGACTATCCTGTATCATCTTTTGAGTATATCATCTTTTAAATAATAAGTTTTTAAAAAGTCATTTTGGATAATTAAAAACATTGTATTCTATTTATTTTTCTATGTAAGGAGGAAGCTTTAAAATAACTCTGAAAAGTGAATCTGATTGTTTTAACAAGGGAGAACATAATCTGTCAGATTATGCATTTCCCTCATATGATTGACTGTCAGAGTCAAAAGTAGAAACAAAACAAAATCATGCCCTGAAATTGATGGCAATAATTGAAAGGCAAAGAATGTGCAATAAACTAGTGGAAACTACTTTTGAATCTAGTCTCTTATTCTACTTTCTGTTGCTATCACTAAAAAAAAATCACAGACTGAGTAAGAAGAATAAATGTGTATCTCATGGTTTTGGAGACAGGCAAGTCCAAAGGGCACTGGCATCTGCTAGGGTGCTAGTGTGGAATTTCTCACTGTCTGGCTGGTGGAGGGCATCACAGGGGAGACAGAAATCAAGTATGAGCTCAGGTTTCTCTTCCTCTTCCTATGACACATGTGGGCGCTTCCATGGGAATTCTACTCTGATGACTATATCTAATCCCAAGGCCTTAGCGCTGCAAGTTTCTAACATATGAATTTGGGACTTGAGTTTCACTATGAGTTTTAGAAAGGACACTGGGATTATACCATCTGGCAAGGAAATCCAAGTGCTGGTTTTGGGGTACTAGTGATTGAACCTTGCACTAGGTACATCTCTAGCTCTTTCTCATATTTTGAGACAGAGACTTGTTACGTCACTAAGTTGCCCAGTCTGGGCTCAAATTTGCAGTCCTCTTGTCTTGGCCTCCCAGAGCACCGGAAAAGCAATTCTACTGAATCCTGAATCAGCTTTCAGGAATTCTATTCGTGCACTGTGTTTTTCAGTTTGTAGGGTGGTAGTGTTTTAGTCAGAACCTTCAGGCAGTAGGAACCAAGTGCATAAAGGTGAGAAGAGGGCCTGATAACCTGAAACTTCATCCCAGATTTTGTAGAAAGGAATTAAAGGAAACTAAAACCAGTGCAATAAAGAAGTCATGGAAGGTAGGACAGGACAATAGACTGTACTCTTCATCGGTGCTCAGTGTCAGGTGTTCGTGGCCAACAGAGAGGCGAAAGACATCCTTTATTGTTCACAGCCCAGTATGCCGTCACCCTTCTTAGCAGTGTTGAGAGATGATGAGCATCTGTATGGAGGTGCCTGGTTCAGTTATTGTGCAAATTATGATTTAGTCATCATTGACAGCATGAACAGCAATAGGGACGATATTTAACATTTTATTCCTTGTTGTTTCTATTGGCATCCCAATGGGTGATAATTTTGCTCACCGGGAGACATTTAACAATGTCCGGTGTTCATTGTTTGTCACATTTAGAGGGTGCAAGGATGTCAAAAGAACAGAT
Organism: Dasyprocta punctata; assembly: GCA_004363535.1. Classification (NCBI taxonomy): domain Eukaryota; kingdom Metazoa; phylum Chordata; class Mammalia; order Rodentia; family Dasyproctidae; genus Dasyprocta; species Dasyprocta punctata. The sequence goes on from RJWM01002904.1 coordinate 86,781, forward strand.
AGCAAATAGACATAAAAAATGCTGTTCAGCATGCTACAAAACAGTACAGTTACCATTAAATAGAATTATTTCGCACCATAAGTCAATAATGCTAAGGTTAAGAAACCTCACTTTGAGCCAGGCGTTGTGGTGCATGCCTTTAATCCCAGCACTTGGGAGGCTGAGGGAAGAGGAGCGCTGTGAGTTCGAGGCTGGTTTGGCTACCACGTGAGCACAAGGCCACCCTAAGCTACATAGTGAGACCTTGTCTCAAAAACCTGGGGCTGGAAGTTTGGCTCAGTGGTTTAAGCGCCTGTCTGGCAGGCACGAGGTTGTGAGTTTGATCCCCGATGCCAAAAAAAAAAAAAAAAAAGAAACTGCAGATTGTTAAATAATTTTTGCTCTTATGGATAAATTTCTGAACAATCCCTATATTCATAACACTATACATTAACCCAGGCATAATATAAATACCCATATGTATATACGTAAATTGAGCCAGGCATGATGGCACACACCTTTAATGCCAGTACTTGGGAGGCTGAGGCAGGAAGAGTGTTGTGAGTTTGAGCCCAGCCTGTGTTACAAAGTGAGTTCAAGGCCAGCCTGAACTGCATAGTGAGACCCTGTCTCGAAAAACAGGGCCAGGGATTTAGCTCAGTGGTGTAAGTACCTGCCTGGCAGGTATGAGGTTGTGAGCTCAATCCTTGGTACCAAACAACAATAACAACGACAACAACAACAAAAACCACCAAAAATATATCAATCAGCATGGGTATATAAATATATATGTGTATATGTGTGTATATGCATGTATATTTGTCTTTAATTTACCTAGATCAGGGGTGTGAGATGGGTTTATTTCTCTTTCCAGAGAGGTACACAGAATTTAAACTTGGAAAGAGGAGAGTAGGGAAAAATCAATCACTGCAAGCATAAGCTTAACATTGATCCAGACAGTAACAACTTTCACTCTTCTCCAGTCAGATGACACAGCTTCTTTAGGTTTTCTCCCAGCAATAATTATGAAACCCCATTTATGTTGTCTTTAATGAGCACTCTTGAATATCCTATCCCTACAGGTAAAAATCAATAGCATTTATTTTCTGGCGGAGTCGATGGAACATTTGTCCTGTCACCTTCACTCTGAAGACAGAAGAAGCAGAATGGAGACATGCCGGGAAGTCAGTACCACCTGGCCAAAATTTCCATGTGCACATTCAGTAATTAAATCTGCCATCCTATTGACTAGAAATATGCATGAAATCCCTGGTTTATTTTGATGTCTTTGAGTAACTTATTTTTGTTTTCTTATGCTTTCTTTTTTCTTTTTCTTTTCTTTTCTTTTTTTTTTTTTTTTTTTTTTGAGACAGGGTCTCACTCTGTATTCCAGGCTACCCTCAAAGTTGCAGGGATCCTCCTGCCCCAGACTCCCAAGTGCTGAAATTACAGGAATGCACAACTACACCTGGCTCCTTAATCTCTATTTTAAAAATGTGTTCCTAATAACAATCAGTTTACTGTTTTTTAAAATGTGACATATGTTCCTTATAAAATTTCAAGCTATGGAAAGCAAAGCAGTTAAAACTTTATTTCTCTGATTCAACATTACTACTTCTCACACATTCTTGACAACTCTCTTAACAACAAAGAGATGGAGGGAAAGATGATGTATAGATACAAATAGAGGTAATCTTACTATGCAGGAGCAGGAGATAATCATCTTGTGCTACTTTATTTTCCTCTAATTTTAATGGAAGAAACTTTCAGAACTGAACTAATCTCAAGCTACTGATAAATGTTTCATAAACACCGGTGATATCAAGTCTTGGATACTGGACAGAAATTTTCAACTTTGCACTTTGGGATCAGCGGAGGAACCTTGAAAAATTTCAAGACTGCACTCAATTGCAAAGAAGTCAGGATATCCAGGGATAGGACTCAGGCAATAGTTTTTTAAATCTTTTGGGTAATTCAAATTGTTCCCCCACAGTGTGAACCACTGTTCTAAAATTAAGGAATAAATGATTATGAAACTATTCCAGAGTTAAAGTTTATGTATCTTTTAAAACTATATTTGAAACTCATTAATTAACTTTGGAGTCTGTAACATAAGGAAATCAGTATTCTGAATTTCCCTCCCATCATTTCTTCTGCATCCCCATTTTCATGATTTGCAGTATTTTTGTATTGTTAGGGTATATAAAATTTATTCTATGGCCACCAAAATTCCTCCAAGGAAGAGGAGACCTTAGAGAGATAACCAGGATGGAGAAAGATGTTCTAGAACAATAAGATAGTTCATAAAGGGAGAAGGCTCAAACATTAACCCACCATGAAATTGTCTACAGAAATATCAACAAGTTAACTATGTTAACGTAGGAAAATGGGATAAATGATCACCAGTCATGTCTTAGATAACTTTATTTAATCATGTTCTAGTGATCATTGCCTGTGGGCAAGATGCTTTTTTTAGACAGGTTGTTTTTAATTACTTTTATCTTTTTTTAAATTTTAAAAATAATAAAACCAAGCAAAACAAAACAGAGCAAAACCAATCAAAACAAACCAGTGTAAGCAACACAGGACTTCAAAACAATAGGAAATTAACAGTGGTTACCATAATGCATCCTGCTTTCTTCAAAATAGATGCAGATACCTACAGACATAGTAAAAATCAAACAGAACAGAACAGAACCAATAAAAACAAAACTATGAATGCAATAAAGAACTTCAAAACAAGATAATAGTAAATCTAAAATGGTTACCATAATACATCTCGTTATCTTTGAAATAACTGTCTATGCCATTGGATACAGCAAAATCAAACAAAACAAAACACAGCCAACAAAATAGTGAAAATGATACAGCTCTTCAAAACAAGACAATAGGGAATCAACAATGGCTACCACCCTCAGAAGGAGATTCCCCCATAGATACTACACTGAGTATTGCTATCCTCTGAATAGATGATCAGATCACTGACTTTAGACCTGCAAAGTTAGTGAAACACTAAGCACTAAAAGCATTAAATTGTATTTCACACCAATAACTATCATCACAGCCTGTGTTTCTCTGGATCAGCTGGTCGCTTGCAGTGGGGGTTGGGGTTGGGGGGCAGTTCTTTTTGTTTCTCAGCCTGTGCCAGAAGGGGCTGGCATCTGACTCTCCCCACAGCAACCTATACATGGTACTGATTTGCAGGGAGGTCTTGCTTCTTGGTGACTTCTTGTTCTCTTCCCCTGCAGTCTGTGAATGGCGCTTTTAATTACTTCTGGATCACAGACCAAGTCTCAGATGAGAGTTATGGAAATTGTTCTCAAGAAAACAAAAATGGTTCTCCTCTGCTAAGTCCAGAATTCATTTGGGATGGCTTCCAGACGTTGGTTAAAGATCCTTGTGTTATACGTTTGTCATCAGTGGTTGCCCGTTTTCCTTACTCATTGACCAAACTGTGTTGGTGTCAACTAGACCTTACTCCTGTAGGAATAGATTTCTAGTTGAGGGCAAACTGTCAGCACAGACTGTAATGTGTGCTACTTGACAATGTGTATTTTTTTTTAAAAAAAACTTTTTTCTTCTTTTAATGCTACTAACTTCTTTTTTCAAAAGATTAAAACATTCACAAAACATGGCTGAGTAGCTCAGACTGTGAAGGCTGTAGTAACACAAGTTCAAAGGACTTCTCATAGGAACTAGAATATGTTTGAGGATACCAAGTGTCTTAGTTACTTTTATCTCATTGCTGAGACAAAATAATCAACACTCCAAATGAAGGAAGGAAAGGCTTATTTAGTTCACAGTTTGTGGAGGTTTTAGTCCATGATCAGCTGGCTCCAAAGCAGGGTGGCATGACACTGGGACAACACTTTAAAATGGCAGAAGACAGCAAAAGCAGGAAGAGCAAAAGAGGTGGACAGCAAGCTTCTTTTCCTTCCTTATGCTGTATGCAGGCTACCCACCCACGACATCTCAGTGCCATCCTCTTACACAGGCTCAAGATGTTTACAAAGTAAGGACCCTGGATCCCTGCTGAGTCACTTAATTGAACTTTTAAACTTCTCAAATTGATACAATGTATCAGTCATAACACCAAGTCATTATGTCTACTAAAATAATGATGGGACCATTGTGGGGTTCATTGATGCAGAGGTTTTATTACTCTGCTGGTCTCTACGGAGCACTCACTTGTTCTGAGATATGAGTGACATAATCAGGTCCTGAAAGACAGAATGTGGGGATCAAAGTTTAGGGTGGCAGGATGCTAGAATGCTCCAAAGTTAGTGTTATTGTGGCTTCTGTTTCCTTCCTCTATAACTGTCCTTATCTAATCCTACCTTGCGTTCACTGGGCAAGACAAGAAATTAATGTATTTGAGTTCCATGGAAATTTCCAGAAAATAGCCCTACCTTTCTATTCTTGAACTTCTGTCATTAACAAAGCCTACATTCTTGTGATCTTGAGAACAGTGTATCATCTTGTCCTAAAACTTTTCATCATGAAAATCATTAAATTCATTCTTGTTACTCACCTAGCACTCTGAGTTCATTATTCTTTTATTTTCTCAAATCTGATGATGCATTCTATCTCCCCTCTTTGGACCAGTCCCAAGTCAGGTCACATTATACATCTCATCATTGTCAGAAAATGTTCCATTTAAAAGGTCTCAGAATGTGAAAATCTCCTCTAAGTGCCTGGTCTCTTTTCTCTTCATAGTTTGAACCCCCATCATATATACTGCTGATGATATTTATCCTTAGAGTAATTACATCCCAATGGCTCAACACGCTAGAACCCTATTTCTCATTTGCAGAAATCCAACCTGTGCAGGAAGGAAGAGAGCAGTTCCACTTGCAGCTATCAAGCTACCAGCTACCAACTTGCTCTGAACCTTGGTTCTCAGCACAGGACAGCAGCAGTGACAGACGAAAGACCAAACTGATTGAAGATGAGACCAACACCCTGGAGGAATGTTTCACTCTGGGACTGAAGTATTAGCCTAGAGCACAGACTGGATGAAAGATAATCTTGGTATACAGGGATGGAGAGAGTGAGAGCTAGACAGAGATCTTTAGAGATCCTCTATGGAGAGCTGAAGCTCAGGCCATGAAGACTGCAAGGCCTGTGTTATCTAGTGGGAGGCTGATTTGGTGGGTGTAACTTTCAAAGGGGGCTGGATCTGAAGAAAATGGCTCTTACTCCAGTGGTCTACATGCTCTTCTGCAATGCTGCCTACATCAAACAGAAACCAGTTGTCTGATTCACTGTAGATCAATATCTGGAATGGCTAAGTGTCTGCACTAAAATTATAGATTTTCTTTTTTTCTTTTTTTGCTTTGGATAGTGGTGGCTTATGAGTACTTCTTATGGTTTGTTAGATCCATTTTATGTTTGAAGATATTGTCAGTGACTTTACTACTACAGCCAATGTGACATCGTTGTTGCTCTAAATTGGTTTTCTCTGGATGGCAATATCTGGATTGCCAGGGGGTGGTGATGGTGGTGTCATAAATAATACTGTGGCCCTCTTTCAAAACACTTGGCTTTAGATCAAAGAAGGTACAACATCCTCTCCCACATAAACTGAAATAGCTGGATCCTGGGATAGAAGAAAAGGCCAATAATTAGCAATACCAGAGGATATCTCTGCAACAAAGTGACTCACTGTAATAAACCAAAAATCCTAGCACAGAAGCCAAAAAGAAATTAGAAACGTAAGAAGACAGGTAATAAAATGCATTTAGAAACTTTCAACTACCCCAAGCCAATCCAGAGGGCATTAGGTGGCTATCTGAAAAGATATAAATGGAAGTAACAAAACAGTTCAGTAAGTTACGTGGTGAATTCAGAGAAGATGCAACTAAACAGATGATGTTCCCAATGAAACAAATGATCAGTAAGTCTAGAGAAGATACTAATAAGTATTGAATAGAGATAAAGAAATAAACATGAATGCCAATATAGAAAGGAAAAAGAGTTCATAAAAAATTCCAAACAGAAATCCAGGAGACTAAAATTTCAGTTGAAAGTATGGGCAGCAGAAATGATCAGTGTCAGGACAGAGTGTCAGATCTGGAAGACAGGGCTGTGGTTAGTGATCAGTTAATGAGAGATACCTTAAAAAACAGAAGAATATGAAAAATGGATCCAATAGCTGTTAGATGACTCAAAGAAGACTCATATAAGAATAATTGCACTTAGTGGAAAATCAGAAGAGAAGACAAAGGGCATGGCATAAAAATCCTGTTTATAGACATAATAGCTGAACACTTTCCAGATATGGAAAAAATAACTTAACATACAGATATGGGAGGTATATAGAATGCCAATTAGCTATAATCCAAAAAAGACTCCACATCAAATCGTAATTAAAGTAACAGAAATCCAATACAAGAACAGATTCTTAAAAAAATGAAGAAATGCAATGAATTAGTTATGAGGGAAAACACATCAGAATTGAGGCAGACTTCTTGACACAAAATTTAATGACAAGGAGAGGTTGAACTAGAGTATCTAAATTCCTAAAAGAAGACAACTTCCAACCAGATTGATACATGCTGCAAAATTATATTTCAAAATTGAAGAAGACATAAGATAGTCCCATGATAAGGCCCACCTAAAGAAATTCATAACCACCAAACCAACTGTGCTAAAAATTCTCAAGGATATCCTAGAAGGTGACAATGAAACTAACAATGCCAAAAGGTACAGTAGAATCAGTGCACCTAGTAGGGCTAACAGTTATGTGGAAGGGAAAGAAAGCAAAATAGCAATGGACAAATAATACAATGGCAGAAATGAGTATAACCAGCTATCAGTTATAATTAGTAATGTGAAGGCTCTCGATTCACCAATCAAAGCACCCAGAAGAGCAAGATGGATCAATAAGGGAAATCCAATGGTATGCTAATAGGAGAAACATATTTAATACACACACACACACCACACGATAGACTAAAAATCAAGGAATGAAAAATGCAATGGGAATCCTAAACCATGCAAGAGCAGCTATCTGACTTTCAGAAAACATAACCTTTAAGTCAAAGCCAATTAAGGAAGCAAAGAAGGACACAAAATATTGATTAATAAAACTATTCAACAGGAAGAAATTACAATTATAAATACATATGCACCAAACTATGATATATATAACTCCATAAAACAAACACTAATAGACATTTAAGAGCAAGTAAAACTCAAGACAGTTAAAATGGGGGAACTTAATACTCCACTATCAGAAACAAATAGATAAACTAAACAAAAACATAAACAAAGAAATATTGGAGTTGAGCCAAACCATTGAACAAATGAACTTAATAGACCTATACGAAGTATTCTACCCAACAACAGAATATGCATTCTTCTTGGAGTACATGGTACTTTCTCCAAAATAGACCACATATTAGCTAATAAAACATGCTTAGGGAAAGGTAAAAGAATTGAAATTTTACCATGCATATTATCAAATCACAGCATAATGAAATTAGAACTCAATGGCAAAGAAACTACACCGACTACACGAAGACATGGGAATTGAGAAACACTCTGTTGAATAAGCACTAGGTCACAGAATAAATTAAGAGAGAAATAAGACAATTTGTAGAATTAAAATATAATGCCAGTGCAATGTATCAGAACTTATGGGACACAATGAAAGTAATCCTCTGAAGGAAGTTTATAGCTATGAATGCCCATGTCAGAGTAATAGAATGAGCTAAAATAAATAGCATAAAATTCACCTCAAGATCCTAGGAAAAACAAGGATAATAAAAATCCAGAGCTTGTACAAAGAAGGAAATTATAAACATCAGAGCAAAAGTTAATGAAATGATGAATAAAAAACAATACAAAGAATGAATCAAAGAGCTGGTTCTTTTAAGGAATAAATAGAGAAGTGCTTCACCTGTTTTACCAAAAGAAGAATTGAAAAGACACAAATCAATGCAATTAGACATTAAAAAGGTAAAATCACAATGAACACTTTTGAAATCCAGTTACTTCACAGAACTTCAGTCCAAAAATTGTAGAACTTGGAAGAAATGGAGCGATTTTTAGATATACAGGAATTACCAGAACTGAACATAGAAGACTTAAATATCTTGAGTAATCCAATAGCAGGCATTAAAATAGAAGCAATTAAAAAAAGACTACAAACTAAGAAACACTCAGGGCTTGCTAAACTCTACAAGAACTTCAGGAAAGTTCTAAAACCAATACTCCTCTACTCTGATGAAATCGAGAAGGAATGAGGAACCTCCAGAACTTTCCTGGAAGTTAGCATTACCCCGATCCCCAAACCAGACAAAGATCCAACCAAAAAAAAAAGAAATATAGACCAATTTCTCAATGGACATAGATGCAAAAATCATCAACAAGGTCCTGGTGAACAGAATCCAAAAAGTCATGAAAAAGTTGACCAAGTATGCTTCATCCAAAGGATGTAAGGCTCTTTAAACACACACAAATCAATAAATGTAACATCACACAAACAGAAACAATTGTGCAATCACCTAATCACTCTATAAGAACTTCAGGAAATCACAGAAAAACCCTTTGATAAAATCTCACTCTACTTATGATAAAATCTCTAAAGAAAATAGGTACTGAAAGACTTTATCTCTGTGATAAATGCTATTTATGACATACTCATTGCCAACGTTGTACTAAATGGGGAAAAACTGAAAACTTTCCTTTTAAATCAGGATCCAGACAAGATTGTCCACTGTTACCACCCATATTCAACTTAGCTCTGGAAACATTACCCAGAACAATTGGGCAACAGAAAGAAATAAAAGGGCTATATATAAGAAAGGATGAAATATTATTATTCATAGATGACATCAACTTCTATTACAAGACCTGAAACATTTCACCAAAGACTCCTAGAATTAATAACCAAATAGAGCACTGTAACAGGATATAAAATACATAAAAATTGATAGTATTCATTTTTACTAATAATTAATTCACTAAGAAAGAGAGAGAGTAGGGTAGCAATACCATTTGAAATAGCACCAAGAATTAAATACTTAGGAATTAATATAACTAAGGAAGTAAAATATTTCTACAATGAAAATCACATCACTCTGAAAAATGAAATTGAAGAGAACATGAGAAAATCAAACGATATCCTCTGTTACTTGATAGGTGAAACCAATATAATCAAACTGGCTGTATTTCTGAAACTGATACATAGATTGAAAAAAATCCTAATCAATAAACCAACAGCATCATTTTCATAGATCTTCTGAAATTAATCCTTAAATTCATATGGAAACAGAAGAGATGCAGAATAGCCACAGCAGTCTTAAGTACCAAAAGCAAAGCAGGACACATCACAATCTCAGACTTGAAGTTATACTACAAAGTAACCATGGTTGAATCAGCATGATACTGGCACAAAACATGCATGTGGATCATTGAAATAGAATCGAGGAAGTAGAAACCATCCCAAACACATTCAGCTACTTGATCTATGATAAGAGCCAAAAACATACACTGGATGAAAGATAGTTTCTTTAATAAATGGTGCTGGGAAAATTGCGTATCTACATGCAGAATATTGAGCTTAGACCCATATATTTCATCATATACTAAACTAAAGTAAAAATAGAATAAAAGATTTCAATGTTAAAACAGAAACAATTTGAGGGAAGGTAAATAGGTAGAACTCAAAGGGATATGCATAGGTGAGGATTTTCTGAGCAGATTCCCTGTGGCACAAGAATTAATACCTAGATTTGACAAATGTGATCATATCAAATGAAAAAGCTTCTGAACAGCAAAGGAAACAACCAACAGGGTGAAGAGACAATCTACAGAATGAGGAAAAAAGTATCATCTATTCCTTGGACAAAGTAGTACATCTAGAATATATGAAGAACTAAAAAAATTAGCGTTCAGTAAAACAAAAAAAAGTATGAAAAAAATGATGACAAATCAGACAAGTCATATAAAGAAAAAGTTCTGCTACATTTTCCTGAAAAATGGACATGCCGTCCATTGGTCACAATACAATTCTAAACTTCCAGAAAAGCAAAATTAAAAACCCAGTGTGAGTTGTCGGAGTGTCTACCTGGGATCCAACCTCTTTCTACCTTAAGACATTATCACCTCAGTGAATATGTGACGTCCAAGGATTCCTCAGTAGTGGCAGACTAAGACCAAGGGGACTCAGCAGGGTTTTTACTGCCTCCCCTGTACTTCTTTCTCTGCACAGTTCTTTGAACATAGCTAATCACTTGCCCTATCCACAAAGCTGTGGAGAAAGATGAGAAACTCACGGATCCCAAGCAGGCACATTTGGTGGACCTTGACTGTAGCTGCCCATCCACTCTACTTTCCAGTCTCTTGAGGTCAGCTCTGACTTTTTCTTGTGCTCTGTCTCCAAAGATTTTCCTTATCAGTCAGAACTATGTCATTAGTCATGTCACAGGCAAGTGAATTCTTTCCAGAAGCTGTCAGATCTTTCTTCAGAAATTGTCCTCATCTCACCTTATTCATGTCAGACTCTGTGTCTTCAGGCAATCTCCATTGTGTGCCATTCCCTCTTCCTTTCATGGCCTGAGCAATGTCATGAACTCACATTAATTTGATCCAATGAAGTTAGTTCTATACAATTTCATGTAGGTCATAATTGTTCATTATTTCTCTCCAGTTGACTTCTTATTCCGTAACCATTGAAGTTTCCTGTATCTTCAAAACTGCCGTGTAATAAATATTGTCTCAATTTCAGTGTATGGATAAATATTCAGTTGTTAATAAAAGGCTAAATGTATGTGACTAATTTGTTGAGAACTTCCTCATCCCTTTTATTCTCAAGATTTTCTATATTATAATCATTCTCTTCTCTTGTTTCTGTCTTTAAAGAAACAGTCTTCTTTTCTTGCCAAAACATATCCCTTTGTTATTTCTTTTGATTCAATTTCATATCTTTGCAATTCATATGGTGTCTTGTTTGATAAATAGTCACAGTCTCTTATATTTAAAACTTCTATTTCTGTAGATTATTCAAATTGTTTGCATGCTGATTATTTACTTGGTTTTCACATTTTTCTTTTATTCTGGAATCATTTTAAGCTATTGCCTCTCATCTATTTTTAACATCAAACTTCATAATAAAGATATTTTTACTAAGTATGTACAAAACATAATTAAGATATTTTACTAAGTATGTACAAAAATAACTGTATTTCCAACCTGTGCAACCTTCCTGTGTAAAGAACTACACAAATAGATGTTTAATAATGGCGTCATAATCACCAGATTCAACTATATTTTTCCATTCGTGATATAATTGGAACTTCAGAAAAGTTTAATATTTCTGATCTTTCTAAAATTCTGGGGTTGTTTGTAGCTTTTGTCACACTGTATGTGCAAATTTCTTCCTCTGCTTTAGTATTGTATTCTATGTATAGTTTTTGGATGATTTAATTGCCTTCCATCTGTTTCCTTCTAAAACAGTGAAAATGAGTCTGAACCTTATTTCTTTCAGATAAAATGCAAAGTACAGAGTCTTCATCTGTGCTGGGCTTTATTTCAAACCCTATCTCTTGTAGAGGATATTATATAAAGTACCCAATGCTTCACTGCCTGAAGCTAAATAGGAATTCCTGTCCTTTCTGGTTTTTATTTCCCTGAAACATGTGGTCTCCCACTAATTAGTAACAGTCTGAGGAAAATCCCGCTATTGCATCCTGGATCTTGTGACCTCTGACCCTCAAGGGAAACTTTGGATCCGTGATGTTTTGATGTATGAAAAACAAATCCAAATAAAATGAAACTCAAGTGAAGAGCTATTATTTGGAGTTTAGCCATCAGTTAGTCTAGCTCTTTATCAGCTCAAATTGTTGGAGAGAGATTTGTCATGGACCCAAAGTCAAGTCTGTGGAGTTAAAAGGAAATAGAGAATTGGTTGTTGGGTTGAAACGTGATAACTAATCTGTTTAATCCATAGAGAATAAGTGGAAATGTTGGTCCTCTGTGACATTTGACAGTTCTTAATAAGAATGGCTTGGTAACATGTCTTCTTAAAAATTTTCTTTCTTATTGGGAATCTTATTTGAGATTCTGATTGTTTTCAGTGTGATCCTTTATGGAGAGATATCTTCATAATTCATACTTTTGTCAGAATTTATAAATCTGTGGGCTTAATTTCTTTAACATTATTCAAACTAAAATGAATCTTTTTAATTAACTTTTTAAAGGAATTTACCTTTGAGTTCCAGAAAGTGTTCTTTAATTATGAATTTCATGATGTCTTTTCTTAGATACTGCACACTATCCGATTGTGCTACTGGAGTGCCGCGATTGTTTTTATTGCTAGGATTTGATCAGCTCATTTTTTTCCATCTTTGAAAGTAGCTGCAATTCTTCAATGGAACATCTGCCTTTTCCCAGTTTTGGTCCTTTGCCTTTTTCTCTCTTCATAATAAAGATATTTGTACTAAGGAACTTACAAAGTTTGTTTTGGAATCACTGCTTCAGAATTTTGCATGCCATTTCTACTTTTAAAAACATACTCTGAAGATCTGCACTTTGCCATTGTAATTTTAGTCATACAGCAATCCCTGTATCTTTGGGGTGTTTTGTATGCTCATTTGCTTTGACCTGTTTTGTTCGATTTCATAGTTTCCTTTGCTCTTAAATTTTTTTTGTCAATTCAGCAAAAATTCATCTTTCAACTTCATCTTATTCTTTGACATCGGCCTGCTTGATTCCCTATGGATTGCAAACTTTGCCTTACAAAAGAAAATTCTAGTGTACTGTACAGGATTATCTTTATGTTCTTGAATTATGATTTTTTCAAAGGTATATTCTTCTCCTGAGGTTTCATAAGTTCTTTACTTTTATTTGAAGTCTTCCTACTGATTTCCCCCCTTTCTTAGGTTTCAATCAAGAGAAATACCTCCCCATTTATTGTCTGTAATCAAAACTCACAGATGTCTGTAATGCTCTATTTCTGTTTTCCTAATATTGAAGTGCAAGCTCCCCATTGGGCACTCTGTAAAAGTTGAAATTTTGGTCAGTTATAGTAAGGCTATTCTGACAGGAGACACGTTCCTACTGCCTCAGGCTGAAAGGTACACATCTAAGTCTAACATCTTTGAGGTAGACACTTTTCATGTGGAAGCCTACAGTGCTTTGATTATGAATCCACTTTGCAGCATACCATGAATGAGTTGCTCACTGCTCCATGCACTCCCCCTCCATTCCAGATTTCTTTCTTGGGAAATACAGTCCTATATGGGTGCAACCCTGTGGGAATTAGGAAGAGGGGTAGGTGGAGAAAAGACAGGCTGATTTCTAAAAAGTTGTACCTCAGAGTGAAAGAAAAGCTGCCTAATTTTGAAATTGGTAGTCATTCTGTCTCTCTTAGGGAGAAGCCAAGATGACATGAATAGAAAGGATCCAGGCAGGATTCTTTAATCCAGGCAAGATTCTTCTTTGTCACATCTAGATAGTCATTTTTTCCTGTCAATTCAGTTCAATTCATCTTATGTCTCATAAAATTTCCTTCAAATGTTGGCAAATATTTGGTACATTATTATTCTCAAAAAGTGAAGGTAGGTCTCAATAGACATATTTCCTGGGATATTGGTGAATGCCATGCCAAACTGAATAGATGTCAGTTAGAAACCAAAGTCCAAGTGATATAACCCTCTTTATTCGTTTTTAGTTTTTAAATTTTTTTTGGTACATGTTTGCAGTACGTAATGATGACATTCATGGTGGGGAGGTGATACATGTACATAACATATTTTAATTCTTTTTTCATTTCTTTCTCTCCTCCCTTCTCCCCCTGCCATCTCTTGGTCTTTTTATAAACAAATAAATAAACAGGTAAGTTATGGTTTCTGCTGTGAGAACTATGTATTAGAATCATCAAGATCTCAGCTCCAGGACTGTTCAAATCCATGTCCCAGTTTCCTTCAACAACTCAAAACTTTCCCAAGACTTCTCTGGTTGGAAATAAGGACTGCAGTGCCCTGTTGCCCTCTTAAGTGACTGCTGCATGTCTCATGTTGCAGTTCTTTCCAGGGCTTGGTTCTAGGTCTGCGATCTGTACCAGACAGAAATGAGGCCCTCGAGGGCAACCCACTGGCAGCCTGATCCCACCAAAACTGACCCTCCCAAATCTGGAATCAGGTAACGACTAACTTCCCTTCTCTGCTTATAGTCAGTTGCCAGCTCTGCAAATCTGCTCTTTTAATGGCCTGGTCCCAGGCTGCCTTTAGCAAGGGCTGGGCTTCTGTGTGGGCTGCTTCTGAGAAAGGACCTGGTGCCTTTGGGTATCATGAGGGGTTTGCTACAGACTCTCAGGCCTCATTCCACCCTTCCCAAAGATCTGGGAGCCAGAGCTTAGAACAATACCTAAATGCAAATATTTCTTTTTTTTCTAAGAAGACTTGTATTACTTTAATACTGGAGACTGTCCATTTTCTCTCTATGCTTCAAAGTAGAATTTCAATAATCCATGAACATAGGCTGTATCACTAATGGGAGCTGCTTTTTTTATATTTCCACGTCTAAGTGGGGCATATGTGTTTATAGTTTGCTTTTCATGTTGACCATCTTCCATAGTTCATTTAGGCCAACTGTACTTGCCTACTTTCTCAGAGGGAGAAGTGATTTAGTTTGGATGAGTGGCTAACTTGAATTAGTTTGGATGAGTGGCAAAACTTAAATTTTTTGTGTTTGCATGAATTTCCTGCAGTGGTAGGAAGAGGTAGTGATGTGGTGATCATAATAGTGGCTGCAGGCTATTGAAACTGGGGTATACGTTTCTGAAGCTGAGAATAAAAGACTAAGAATCAATGATTTTCATGAGGACTTTGTTGATGCACCCACAGTTTTCCGGGAACGGGAGAGATAATCTATGGAGAGCCAGTGCTAGGTTGCAGAAGTCAGTGATTTTCAACTAGCAGTGACATAGCTCATTGCAGACAAGGGCAGCCTTTGTGTAACTGATGAAGCTGTGTGAACACTGTACAGAAACTTGCTTTTTGGTAAGATGAAGGATCTTCTCTTATCCTTGCTAAGACTGGCAGGGCTTCTTAGAGCATTGCTGATGGACTTGCTGGCATAACATGATCTTCAGCTCATCCTTATGTGGCTAGTGGAAGAAGGAACTGGATGCTAAATGAACTCGGCCATGAGTCTGTCTGACTTCCTAATGGCTATGACTGTTCCTTTTGTTTTCAGAAGCTAGTGCATCACTTTCTCTTTTTCAGTTTTCATCCTGCAGTGCCTGTGATTTTGAGAGCAATATTCAATGCTCTCCTGCTTCCCAAATTGATAGGAAGGAACTTGATAAATACAATATGATGCAAAAATGAAGCAAGGCACCTAGATATCAAAAAACTTCCAACTTCCTGGGTCTTTGAAAGTTCTAGTTCCTAGAGGTTTCAAGAAATCTTATAGAAGGAGACCCAAAATGCAAAATCACAAATGGGCAAGCAAAAAAGTCAAAGTGATGCATGAGCAGTAATTTTCCTATCATTTATGTAGACTGGAAAATGCTGTTTGCCTTCACTTCATGTCCCTATAAGAGTTACTTTAGTCCTATGTTCAGTATGTTTCATTTTGCTTTTAAAACAATGTATTTAATTGTATATTTAAGAGACAGATTTACTATGTGTATATATATATGTGTGTGTACAAACATCGATTATTTAACTGTTCTTAATATCTCTATGTTGCATTACAAAGTTTTAAGCTAAAAATCTGATTCTTATTCAAATTTAACTTCCTTAAAAATCCTTTTTATAGTGATTAAAATTGAGAACAGGCTAGCTATATTGGAAACTTAGAGAATGTGGAAGTTATTGTTGGTTAAACCCAACCAGAATTCACCACCTTTCAGTCCTTTCAAGTGAAATTAATTTCATTCTGTTGACATATGAACTGCTTAAGAAAGAACACGGTGCAATTTTGGCCAATGCAAAGTGAGAGAAAGTGTGTGAGAGTTTCTAGGAAAGGTTTTCTGACTAATTAAGAGAACATCGAAGAAAGAGAAAACTTCCCTTCTATTGCTAGTCATTACTGTGTCTGCCTGCGATGCCTGGAACCTCAGCATCCATTTTACCACACACAGGTGTACTGGCCAAAAATGAAACTAGCATGCTGAGCATGGCAGAAAAGTAAGGGGGAAAGTGACAACTCTTCGATGGCATCTTTGATCCATCACATTACTCTTGAATATGCTCTGTGTGAGACTTCTTGGTGCACAAAATAATAAAGCATATCAGCTTAGCATTTGACCAGCTTCATTTTGAGTTTAGCTTTTAAAGTTGGAAGCACTCAATGGAGCTTAAGAACAAAACTTATTTGTTAAACTGTGTGTGCATGTTTCAAAGTGCTAATCAGTAGAATTTCAACTACCAATGCTGGAACAGCACCTGAAGCCCAAGGGTCTATGCACACAATCAACTTGCAGTCTGACCTTGGCTCTAAAAGGATTGCTGACATTGTTCTAAACAACTTTTGAGATTTCAGTTGTGTCAGCATGAACTCAGAATGCTAGTGTCTCTCTTGCCTTCATTTTGACTCTCCTTAAGACATTGAGCAGACTGGTTGAAAAAGAAAATAACTTAGCTCCCTCTTCCTATTGAAACCTATATCATGGATATAAAAGACATTTTTTGCCCTCTAATTGGAAACTCAGACATATTCTAGGAGTTGTGTATGTCTCTTAGGTGATAAATGAAGGGTTTCCTGGTTATGTTGTTCAAGAAAAGTACATCATTCCTTGGTTATGCTGCAATAATTGTAACACCTCCGCACCAAATGGTTAATGTTTCAAGCAGGTTAAGGAAAATGATGGTGACTTTTATGGAGAATACAGCTAGTATTTTAAACCAATAAGTACCTAGGACCAACATTAGAAAGTGTCCTATATAATCCATATGCAGCAAGGTTTCCACTGTTGTCTAATAAGAATAGTTAGCTCCAGATACATTATACACTTGGTGTGATGTATAGTGATGTAGGAGCATGTTTATCTCTGGTAGTCTTTGTGACCTTTACAGCTTTTTCTTCTTGGGATTTTAACATACGAATGCATTCATGCTTAAAGACAAAATGCCACATGAATGACTTGGGAACATATAGTCGATTTGAAGACAGTATGATGTCTCATAGAAACATTGATGGGACTCAAAAGGTTGTATAGTTTCAGCATTCAGAGCGAAAACAGGAGGTGTCTTCCACTAGATTTTATGATCTACTCCTCTGAGTTCTTCATTTCCAAGTCACGCGCTGGCAGAAACAATGGTTGCTAATCAGTAATGACTGCAAACTGAAAGTAATTCTGGTTATTTTGAGAAGACCTAAAACCAATTAAATTTTGCTTTCCTTTGCTTTTACTCCGTTCTTAAAATATATTTATACTTTTTGTCTAAGAAGTCCAGGAAACATTGAAAGTAAAAGACATTGTGAACACATGAGTCATCAAGTCATTTCTCAAACCAGTGTCATAAACCCCATAACACTGTTCAAATAACAGTAATCAAATGCATTGCGGTTTCATGAATGACAACATCCAGATGTGAAATATCACTTTGCTAATGATTAGATGGAATTGGGGCTGAAGGTGGGGCAACCCTCATCCAAGACACCTGACCTTACCTGATGTGCACATACGTGAGCTGTGACTCACTCGCACTCTCCAGTAATCATTAATCTCCTATGTTCTTTCTTATTATTGTATTTGCTCAAATAACTTTTAGGGAGATACAGATATCTGCTATGCCTGGAAATAAGATGAAAACTCAGTAAAGCAAATCATTAATTTAATAAGAGAATCTATAACTATGTTTAAATGAAAAACAGTTCCACATGACTCAGATGATGAGTACTTAAAATTGTGGGTATTTTTAACTTCTGTCCAACTATTGAAATCTTTATCAAAAGGCACAAAACAATGAAATCAGTATCATCAGACACATGGACACTTCAAGATTAAAGTATGAACTAGATTGGTTCTTTTGCCCAAGGGTTCATTTTACATAGGCTCAATTTATTATACTGATTGCGTTTAATATTGTTGAGCTGTGTCATCATTTGTCTTCCTGGGAAGATTGAGCATTTTCTGCAAAGATCATGTGTTCAGTGCTATGCTCTTGTAACTCAGCAAGGAAATTAATAAATGGGGAGAAAATAAAATTATCAATGAACAAATGGACGAAGTGCTACATTTTACCATAAAAATTACAAATAATAGCTTGACAAGAAATTTCTATTTTTCTTATGCTGTTTTAATTTGATAAGAAACTTCTGATTTCTTTTGGGACCATTATCAGAGTTTTAGGTCATAAACTGCATTATAGAAATATTTTGGGAAAAATTCTACTCTGGCAACATAGAATAATAATAGGATATGTAAATTGTGTTGCATAAATGAATTGCTTCAATTTTAATTTAAACTGTACTTTTCATTTTCTGGGTTGTTAAATATCTTCATGTATCTTTCTGATTTGTTTATTTTTAAGAAATGTTCATGCTTTTAATGAAAAAGGGCAAAAATGAGTAAAACGAAGCACACAGAATCACTCAAAAGTCACTATTATGATAAGGGCAAAGTAGCAGTGAGAAATGTAAATTTCATTAACAAGAAAGTAAAAGCAAAAAGAAATAAATATAGTTTAATTCTTTGCCCAGTCATTTTTAATTAACAGAGAATTTTGTGTTGAGGCATTCTCCACCTTAAAGAAACTTCATTTAAATTATATATATCCAAGAGACACTGGGGGTTGAAGTCTCCATTATTGCAGTGACTAACCTTTGAAATGATCTTTAGAGTTCCACTTAAAAATACATGACATAGTTATGGTCATCATTCCCTAATGTTACTAGTAGATGTAAAATAAGAAAGAAAACACTGTTCTTTGGCTAAATTTGCAAAATAATTCTACATTCCCTTTAGAAATGATTACATCCTTGTAAAAGCTTTCAATGTCTTCTTTAAAACATACTCTTATTGTGGAGTTTCTTGACGTATACAAACCTATTATATGGCTTCTGAGTCAGGGTAGATTTGACACAACTTTTGAGAACTGAGACTACTGTATTAAGGGAATTGTATTAACTTAAAATTTTATTATCTCTTTAAAGGCCACTGCAAATGAATGCAAAGTAAGTATCTATATTTCTATGTATTTTATGTACTTGGAGCATGTTTTATGGTTATACAATGGAGTCATCCTTTTTTTAAATTCTTTATGTAAAAGCGAATTTGTCTTGGGAAAGCCAGTTTGGTGACTGGAAGATATATTTGAATGAAGAGTCATCAGACATATCACATAGTTCATATTTTCTACCATATGCGAGGAAATGGGAGAGTTGTTTATGCCAAACTATAACTAGAAAATTCAAGAAATACAATGTCATGGTAGAGAAGTGGATAAAGTTACAATTTTCCCCTCATACTGGAAAAGAAATATACGCTGGAATAAAATGTAAATTAATGAAGCGTAATGTTGTGCTTAAGAGCAACAGTTATGTTTTGGAATCTCGAGACTTAGATTTCAGATCCACAGCTTAGATTAATCAAATTCCATCAAGCTATCTAAAGCATTCTAATCTGCAACTTACTCAATAGATAAATGAAGGTAGCATCTGAAGAATAAGTGTGATAATGCTTATAAAATATTTGGGACAATAGATAATAGTTATTATTATTAATAGTGGCAATATTCAAGTACTAGGGTTTTAAATGTAACACATTATATTTCCCTGATGAAAGAGAATCTTTGATATAGGAAACTATTATTGCATTCTTATCACTTCTGATTTGTACTTTTATTTCACCCTAAACAATAACCACAGAAATACTCACTATCTTTTCAGTTCAATGTAATTGTAATTCATATCAAGGATTCTATGATAAGTAAGTTTTACAGCAACCGGTAAAATTTACAGGTAGTGAAACCACAAGTCTTGTACTAAGGGGAACATCATTTGTTTAGTAACTGGCCTTCAAAGCCATTTGTAACTTAATCTTGAATTCCACCAGATGTGCTGCATGATGGTATAACATTTAAAAAATTTGGCGTAGGCACATACTTGGTTCATACCAAGTTTCCCTCCTCCTTCCATAATCATAGCAAGCCTATGGGATATGCAATCAAAGCAGATCAGGCTCATCCATATGTTCCGAAGTCTGTTACTCAGCATTTTCTGTGAAAAAAAAAAAATAATGCCACTGACTTTCAAAAATTGGTAACTCCTTTCCGAGAGCTAAGGGAAAAGTAAAGGGGAACAAATCATTCACGTGTGAAAGGAAAGAGGAATTGCATGTGCCTCCCCAAAGTTAGGAAACAGATAAGTAAGGGGACTCCTGATGTGCAAAGAAGGATGAAATATTCATATCCACAGAATTTCACTTTAAGCATGCTTTGTACAGGCTGCCTTGTAAATTACACTTGGATGCAGATGGGTTTTGTTCTTGCTCCAAATCCTTTTCTTGCACTGTTTTTGTTATAACTCTCACGTGTCTATCATCAGTTTGAGAAGATGGTGCCAATATTAATCCATCCTGATCCTTGATATTATGGCCTATAGTTAACACAGCAGTCAGCACAGTTGTTGAGAAACTTCAGTGACATTAGGCCACTGAGGTTCTCCTGTCTTTGGGACTCCCTCTTTCCTTTAGTGTCGAAGATAAATGAGTGACAATACCCTTGTGCTCCCATCTGCCAATAGGATGATGCCCTACGCCTGACCCTTGGTTCCTCCCTGGCTCTTTTCCAGCTGCTTTTACTTTAATAATCCTGGAGCCCAGCAGGGAGGTTCGTGGCTGTTGTCTTTACTCCTTATCCTTGGAGTACACTTCTCTAAAATACTTGCTTTGCTTAATCCCTCAATCTTTATCTGCTCAGGGAGGATGACCATGAATACCCCAGATAAAAGCACAGTTCCTTTACTCAACCCTTCCCAATCCTAGGGCTTGCTTTATGT
This sequence comes from Dasyprocta punctata, assembly GCA_004363535.1. NCBI lineage: Eukaryota > Metazoa > Chordata > Mammalia > Rodentia > Dasyproctidae > Dasyprocta > Dasyprocta punctata. Next base: position 107,718 of record RJWM01002904.1, read on the forward strand.
TTTGCATATCATTTACCAGCATCTAACCTATCCTGAATTTTTTTTTAACTTTTTGTCTGCATTCATCATTGGCATATACTCGTCAGTACCATAATGGCTTCAAGTTTTATGCATGTTTTGCTCCCCATCCTAATGCTAGCACCTACATGAGCTCCTAGGAGGCACGAAGAAACACTTGCAAATACAGTACAACAGATTAAGGTGTCACTTGCTCAGCCAAGAAGTTTCAGGGATTATTTTTGTCCCCAAATGCTTGTGTATGGAAAGTGTGCTGTGGAGGCAGTGCTTGTGGGTATAACAGAAGCAGCATCTGTTCCTAGTGGCTCGTTGTGAATAGCCAGTGCTCTCCTCTAACCCAAAATGCCTTCATGTGGACCACATGCACTAGTAACTTTCCAGGATTGTGACTGTTCCTTACTGCTAAGTAGTAAGTAAATTCACTTTATTCAAGCATGATGTCATATGGTTCAGTGAAATTCGTTGTTTCTTGCCCATATTATCCTCACTTTATATTGCACAGTAAGCTCATCCTATTCTCTTTTGGAATGGAAAGAGGCTAAGATTACACTGTCAAGGGAATTCTTGTCTGGTTTCACCTCTGGCCTTCATTCCCCTATTTTGAAGAGCAGACATGGAGGTCAGTCTCTAGGGAACAAGTTGTAAAATGGGTAGGAATAATGCTTCAAATCTCTGAACCCAAACCCTGGTTTTCCACACCTGTATTTGCCAACCCTCTGAGAAGCTGAGGCAGGAAGACAGAAAGTTCAAGCCCCATCTGGGCAACTGAGTGAGTAGCAAGACCTGCTCTAAACCCAAAAATTTTAAAAGTAGTGTGGTAGCTGTTAGTAGGGGATATAGCTCAGTGCCAAGGCCCTGGATTCAATCCCCAGTGCTGCAAAAGCAAGCAAAAAAGCAAGCAAGCAAGAGAAAGAGGAAATAGAGAAGAGAGAAGAGGTATTTGAGGTGCCCTCCCCATGGCTGAGGATGGGCAGGAGTTCCTGGCACAGGAGATGCCAAGCCGCAGCTGTTGCATCTCATCCCCGGGTCCCGCTGCAGAGTGTACCACATCTGTGAATGACGGGAAGCAGATGTTTCATTTTGCAGGGAAAAACCTTGCTGAAATATGGAATTGGGAACTCAGACACCTTGCCTCTTTTGTTCTCCCTCAAAAACAAATCAAGGAGAGAAAATTACACCAAGTAATGACCCCACGAGAGGATTTAACTACAACAGGTTGAAACCAATCCCATGTTTTAAGGATTTGTGTAATTTTAACAGAAAAAAAAAGTAATACAATTTAAAGTTCAATTCAGCCAAATGATCAGTTTCAGGATTTTTTTAACGTCAAATTGTATTACTGCTCTTGCTTTAGGTCTTTGTCTCTGTCTCTTCATGCTAATCTTCATGTCACTCAGATTCTCTTGGCCTTTTTTCTTTCCTCGCTATAGTTTCCTCACCTCTTCTTTCCCACTACAACTATCTTATACTCTGCCACTTATGAATTCTCATGCCATTTTATTCCTCCAACACTTTCAGTGGCTTCCTGTTGTTTACTAAATAAAGTTCATTTTCTTCAGCCCTCAATTTAAATCCTTTGTCATTTAGTCCCGTGCTCTAGCACTTTAACTTGTATTCCACCGTGTCCTCAATATTCTAGCTAAATATGATTATATTTTTACCACCAGTTTTTATTGATGTTTTGGGGGGTTTTTTGCAAAGTTTGTTTGGTTTCTTTTCAGCATCACTTGATCATAATTACCACTTTATTGCATACACTCTCTTTTTCAGTTTGCTAGAACTGTGGGATAGTTGAAGGTGTCCCCTAAAGGTCACACATTAGAAACTTAATCTCTAGTTCAGCAATGTTGGGACATGGATTCTGATTTGACCACCAGAGCAGAGCCAGAAGATGGATTAATGTTGCTGTTTTGAGAACTGATTAGTTATCGCCATAGTGGGTTTTTTCGTGAAAGTAAGTTGGGCTCCCTCTTACCCTCTCACCAGCACACTTTCTTGCCTTCTCATCTCCTGCCATGAATTAACACAGCATGGAGGCCCTTGCCAGATGCTACCACCATGCTTTTGGACTTTCTAGTCTCCAAAATCATGAGCCAAATAAATTTGTCTTCACTATAAATTGACCTGTGGTATTGTGTCATAGCAACACAAAATGGACCGACACAGGTTGCCACAACAAAATGCCACCGACTGTGTAGATTAAGCAACAGAAATTTATTTTCTTATGATCTTAGGGCTGCAAATGCAATGTCATGGTGGCATCACATTTGGTTTTTCATGAAACCTCTTTCTTTGGCTGCCAGGTGGTACTTTCTGTCCATGTCCTGATGACCCTTGTGACAGTATTATCTCATGTCTCTTCCTTTTCTTGTAAGGATGCCAATCATACTAGATTAAGACCCCATCCTAAGGAGTTCATTTCAAGTAACATCTCCTTAAACAGTTTCTTTGTAAATATGGTTATAACCTGAGGTGATGAAGGTTGGGGCTTAAACACACAAATTGGGGGGGGAGGGTATAGTTCCTAGTTCCACCTGCAGCATCTCTCCCAATCCCTGCACAGCAGTCTTATCTGTGAAGAACAAACAAAATGCCCTCCTCTGTGCCTCACCCAACTGCCTCCATTACAGGTTATGATATTCCCTATCCAAAACACTTGGCACCACCAATATTTCAGGATTTTTTTTTTACTGCTTTCATATGGTTTACCAATTGAATGTCCCTAATCCAAAAAAGTTCCAGAACCAAAATACTCGACATTTCAACATGTGGGCCCTTTAGAATTTTGGATTAAGACTACTCAATTTGTACTAGTCGACTTATACTATTTGTAATTTCTTCTTTCTATTATTGTCTCATTACTATATACCTTTTTCTCTATATATTATAATACTTTCTATACATCTTGTTAGCCATTATTTTGTTGGGTTTAATTTGTGGCCACATTTATATCCTAACTCTGTGTCCTAGACAGGTCTGAGATTATGATAGAGGACAGTTAATAGAAACGTCAATCAATAATGATTATTAAACACCATGCATTAAATATTTATTTTAAATGATTTTGATGACATACTCTCATCTCTATGTTGGTGATATAAATTAGCTAAAAGGTAGATATTGCTTCTCAACAGGTGATATCCTCGTACTTGTGATTTTGTTTGGTGTTTGATTTTTATAGAACTAATTTGGGAGAAAGAATTATCTTTAGTACTAAGAGAAGGTATTCAGATACATAATTTATCTGAAAAAATCATGCAGTAGAATGAAAGTCAGCAAGTATAACCCAGCATTGCCCTGTACTAACCCACTCACTTCTCTGCATAACTGGACGTGAGTACCTACTATGTGTGCATGTTATGTGGCTATTCTTCATCAGGGCTGAAATATGACACTGAAAAGCACTTGCTTGGATGTGCCTCGAGAGCACAATGATAGGTAAAATAAACTGGACACAGAAGGCTAAATGGTGTATTGCTTCTCTTACATGAGGAACTCAAAGTATAAATAATTTTAAAAGCAGAATAAAAGAAAGATAGGAAACAGAGAGACAGATTTGGTAGAGAAGAGAAGATGATCTGATGATGGGGGAAGATGGGAAGGAAGAGAATGGAAGGGGAAGTAAAAAGGACCAAGATGTGATATATGTATATGCACCAATAAACCGTGATTAATGTAGCTATTGCAAGCATATAATAGTATAAAATAAATTGACTTTCTGCCTCTGAGAAGTCTGATTTTGTGGTTTCCAGGTGCTGAGGCACAGACAGGGACGAGGTGTCCTGGGACAGGCAACCAAATCCAGCAGAAGTTTCCTCTACAGTACAGAGAGCAGAGGGCAGCAGCCACCCTACTGTGGCACAAATGTCTTGGAAACCATGTTGGACAGCTAACCTTTAAAGCAGATTTGTATTTAAATTGCCTATGGATACAAATCTAGCTTAGATTCTTCTTTCAATTAGATGTCTTGGTCTTGATTCAGTGAATTTAATCTACTGAACTGGCTGACCCTTGCTACAGTAGAGGGAAGAGGCAGAATTGTATTGAAAGTATCAGCTCAGTCACTTGAATGTCACTTGAGCATGGCAAGCTATCTGCCCTCATTAAGCTGGCCTTTCTACCCTTGTCAAGGGCAACTAATAGTACTGTCCTAGTTAATGACTATGAGTAGTAAACAGGATATGAACTCTGAGCAGTTCTGTCTAGCATCAAGTGAGCTCTCTATGAATAATGGGAGTGAGTTTCAGTGTGGTTCTAATTTCCTTGATTATCATATAGCAAGAGCGCTTGCATACATTTGAGATTGAAATTTATTTATATTTCAAGTTTAGAATTTAATAAATTATTTTAGTAAATTGGAGATTGGTTAGCTGCACAATGATAGAGTATTTGTAAACCTGTTGCAAATTTGGCTACAGGATATCTGGAATGATAGTATTTATTTATTGTTGAGGTTCAGCCTGTTGCACAGCTGGAGAAGACAATGCAATTTCAAAACAAACTTGGAGTTTTCTGGCTGAAGAATGATTCCCAATCTAGAAAACAGGTTGTTTTATAAAACATTTGGCAGATAGTATTTCTTAAAAGCACTGAAATTGGTACTGATATTATAGGTGTCACTATATATTATTTCATTGGGTCTCATTCTAGTGAAGCAGCTTTTCTTACATGTGGAGCTCAAGACTCAAAAAGTTCACTATCTCATCATAGCCACAGAGTGATAGTACTGACAGAGGCTCCGACTCCTAACCCTTATCAGGTTTAATGCAAAATTCTCAATCTAGAACCCTGTTTGTTAAATTGTGATGGCATCTCAGTTGGGGGCATGTGAAGCCACTCCATCCTATGACTTGCTTTTGATGTCTAACGGAACATGAAGGATGAACATGATCTCACTAAGTCACTAACTTTTCCAAGTAGGGGTCAAATTTGAGATCTCAGAGAGCTTGAGTTATGTATGTGTGCTACCACGCTTAGCACATTATTCTATCTTTATTTGTTTTCTTTTTAAATTCCTTTTATTACTTTATAAGGTCAAATGGGATATTGAATCCTAACTAATCTTCCTTCCTCTTTGATCACCACTGAGTAATAACTGACTCATTATTTTTATAATAACCAATATATGCACTGTTTTGGTTGTCACCTGATATTATAGTACAGAATCTTTATTTTAAAGTAAACACAAGCATATCCTCACTTTTGAACCCAAAGAGAGATGCACCCACTAATAAGAAACTTTTCAAGGAGATGTTTAAATTGTAGCTTGTTGAGAATTTTAGAAGATGTCATCTTCCATCTTCATTGTCATAGTGTTCTGAAGACCACAGTAATGCAGCTGATAGTCGTGTTTCCAAGCTCAGAGCACATAAAATTAAGGGAGTTTCAGAAAATTGGTAGCACAGACCTCATGGAGAGGTTTAGTATCTCAGTAGCAATTTCAGAATAACTCTAAATTAAAATATTTCATTTGAAACATTTCCATTGACTTTCTTGTTTATCCAATGTACTCTTGCTCCCTCAAAAATAAATTCAGGCTACACAGTAAAAACAAGAAAAAGAAAAGCATAACTGACCTTTTGTGATCTCTTCCTGTGTTTTTGCTCTTTTGTTGTACCTGCCTGGCACATATAATAGGTCAGAAGGGAAGGGCGGGTATTAGCCATCACAGTCCTCAAAAGAGAAAGTCTGTGAGAGATAGATCAGCTGATATGGGGAGCAGCAAAAGATGGCAGTGGGAAGGTGTTTTCTTAAATCATTATTAAATATGATGGTGGGAATTGAACTTGGAGCTTCAAGCATGACACTGAGCTACACCTCCTGTCCATGAATCTTAACTGTGGGGTTTCGCAGATTAGTTTTTGACCATGGAAAACTTTCACAATCTTCCCTTTCCCACCTCCCCAGGAGTAGAAGAGAAAACACAAAAGAAACTTTTAGCACATGATTTTCTAAGTGGCAAATATTTACTAAGTGGTATTATTATGATTACTGATTTTGTCCACGAGATTTTGCTGAGCACCCTGCCTTGTTTCTGGGTATACCAAACAAATCCTTCAATATTGTCTGGCAAATTCAGTACAAAATCAATATACATGCTAGGACAAATGTGCAGTCCCTGTCCCTAAGGAATTTGCAGTTCTGAGTGCACACATTTATAGATATTATCGGCCAATGTGCTATGTTGAGGAAGAGCACGTGACCCCCAGTGTGGATATGTTCTCATGTGCCACCCTCACTGGAAAATAGTTTCTGTCCATTGTTAACTCAATGTTTCTGAAGGGATGAGAGCAGGCTTCTAAATTTGCCTCTTGCTCAACTCTACTGAAATACAATTAACAGGGGTTGCTCTTGTCTTTCGTTGAGTGAAAGCAGATTAAACCAACCACTGATACTTCATTAAACTAAACATCCCTCTGTTTGTTTGAGACCAGTGATAAGATAAAGTGGAGGGAATGAAAGTAGGAGGAAAAGGAAGAGAGAAGGAAGAAGATGGGAGGAACAACTAGCACAAAGAATAGAAGCTATTGGCTTCCACAGGCTGAACTCGTGTCAAATGTTTTACAAGGTATTTTCCAAGTGATGCTCTATTTTAAGTTTGAATGATAGGAACATCTTCAGAAGTAGAAAGTTCTCCCCATCTTACAGATGACAAAACCGAAGGACTCAAGTTGAAGTTAATTGCTTAAATTGACACAAATAAGTCAGTTAGCCAGAATTAGAAGGCATTCTTTCTGAATTTAGATTATTTTTTCTCTTCCTACATTAGTTCACAAAACAAAGAATCTTGGAAAATCTGGGTAAATAAGTGGGACTTCTGAAAGCTAGTAATATGATGAGAAGTGTTGTAAATCTCCAAGAAGTGACTGTAGTCAGTATTACTCCATAAAAATATTTGGCTGCTGGTATTTTTTACCTTGACACATGTACCAGGAGTTCAGTTAGGAACATAGTGACAAATGCTATTCTCAAGCATAGATACTGTTTTGGAGTTGTAAAGTGTTATTAATATTTGATTTTATCACATTTCTTTAAGAGTGTCTATGGCATGTAACTAACTCACCAAATAACTGTAACACATGAGCAAGCATTTGGGGAAGTCTTTTTAATTTTCTCCATTGGAAAACAGCTGAGGTATCAAGCCACAAAGTTTTTCTTTTAAGGTAGTATTCTTAGTGTTATCTTTGGCTTTAAAACATTGTAAGTGCATTGGAAAAGGTATTTATAGAAATAAAGTTCAGTATAAATTCTCACCCAGTAAACATGCTTGTTTTATAAATCCTTTCCTAGAAGTCAGATTTAGAAAAGGGAGGACTTCTCATGGTCTTCTACATGATAGTGAGAATACTGAAATTTTTCCAGATTTTACATTTCCATCAAATCTAAGAAGTTATGAAATCATTACTATATATAGAACATTGTAGAATGTCCTTTGACTACTAAAGTAAGAAAGGATTACTGTCTCCGAATCTCACAGTCTCATAATTTGATATGTATGTAAATATTAATTATGCAGAAATTATATATGTGTTTAAATAGTTTCCTGCAAAATATATGAGTCAAAGGTAAGTTAAATATAACAAGGAAGACTCAGAAACAACTTCATCACAGTATAGCTGACTATTTGCAGTCTAGTTCTTCTTGAAGAAAGTGATCTATTCAGCCACCCAGGAAAGCCAAAAATCTGTTTCTGTACAGGAAACGCCTCAGAGAATAATAAAGTTTTGAACCAACATTTCCAAACACATGAGATTTGCAAGGCATACAAAGATTGGCAAAGGGTATGGGCTACCCTGTTGCTACTGTTTATATTGCATGGCAAATAGCTGTCTCAGTTCTACATGACTTAAAGTCCTAAACTGTTATGGGGGAAAAGACATTTTCAACATTCTTTTTCCAAATCCCACACATTAAAAAAGCACAAATCCAAGACACATCCACCCCGCTGGGAATCCATCTCCTACGTGTGGGCGCTGACGGCTCTGTCTGGAATTTGCTTGTGTGTAGGAGTCATGAAGTCTATTAGTTCCTGGAAACTTGACACCAGAGACGGACAGGTAAGGAAACAGCAGCCAAGTCCACATTTTAAAAGAAGTTACTTTGTGAATGTTTGGGAAAGGTAAAGGATTTTTTTTGGAAACTGGATTTCAAGTACTTAGTCTTATCCTTTTTGGTTTCTCTTACCTTCATGCTTCAAGAAGTCCATAAGCACGGCCATAAATTTTGAAATGAGACGAGCACACAGAATTCTCATCTTTGTGAAAACCACGAAATAACCGTGTGTGAGTGTGTGCGCGTGAGTGCATGTCTTTAAAACCCAATAGTTATTAAGATTAGGATATCTGCACCATAATTTCTGATTCATTGTGTAATCCTGCAGATGTTCTTTGTACCATACGGACTCATGTCTCTCCAGTTGTAAAACAGAAACAAAGCACTCATCCTAACCAGAGCTCTGAACAGCAAAGCACAGAAGTCAAAATGGCAGGATGGGGCCAAAAATATAGTACTTTATATAGGAATTTTATGAACTAATTAAAAAAAAAAACATGTCTAAGGACAAGAAGTGGAAAGAACCACAGGGAAAAATGTGAAATTTTGTAGTCGTTTAATTTGGATGATTTTTTTTTCTCTTAAAACTCTTCATTGTAAATGTTTATTCTATGTAGGAGATACAAATAATATTTAGGAATTCTACTTCCAGCATGGCCAAGTAACTTCTGTCAGACTAACCTTATCAGTATGAATTCTTGAATACCCCAAATACAAGTACATAAAAACACTGAAAATGATCAAATGGTGAAAGGAAGAAATTGCTATTTGAAAGATCGTAACAGCATTGGCTGGGTTTCCCATTTTTACAAACTTCAGCCTTCAGGGAGCCTCCAACCCCTCCCTAGCATGAAAAGAATAAGTGAATTTCAGACCCAAAACTCTTAGGTACATTAGGTCAGAAAGGGAGAGGAAAGAGTCTGGAAGTGATCCCAACATTTGGAAAGGAGGTGGGGAGAATTTTAGAAAGAGGAAGCCTTAAATTCTACACTTAAACTCTTTCCAAATCTCTACTGATCTCTGAAACACATATGTTCAGACCCCAGGTAGCTAAGTCAAAGTTTAAAACATGAACATAAAGCTTAAGAAATAAAACTATCCTGACTTAGCTTGTACCTGATCCCCACATGTGACAATATAATGTCATGGCTGGGGAGATGTCAAAATGGGAAAAATCCATCCTGCCTTCCGGTGTTTTGCCTGGTCAATAATGCTTACATATTTTTATTTAAAACATGCTTCAGAGAAACATAACTAAATTCAGAGTATCTGTAAAATATTATTTTAAATACCCAAAGTATAAACTAAAACTATATATGAAGAAACAAGCAATGAATTATTTGTGTGTGAGAGAGTGGTTTGGGGGCAACTAATGGAGACTGATTTCAAGAAGATCCAAACACTGGAATACTCAGACAAGAATTTTAAAGTGTGTATTATACATGCTCATGATCAAGATTTAAAGGTAAACACACTCAGAATGAAAGAGAAGATAGCCAAATTAGAAAAGTGACTACACCAAATCCAAAGCCCAGATAAAGAAAAAAGTACTAATAATAGAGAAAAATTGAGAAGAAATCCCACAATTCTTCATCAAGATACTATTTTTGAATTTAGAATATTTTGTGTAATATGTATCTGGGAATGTTTATGGAGATTCAATATTCCACTAACATACAGTATCTGTTCAAAAATATATAGGAAAAAAGTTAGAGGAGGCAATACTACTATTGATAAAAACTTAAACATTATTTAATGTTTGTTGCATTCCAAGACCGGTATTAAATGCTTTATTTAATTATCCATTATCTCATAGAACTGCTGTGGGTACTATAATTATTTCAGAATATAGATTAAAATGTGAGGCTTTGAAATTTTCTCTATCTGTCACAGAGTCCCATAACCAAGAAGTGGAATCCACATGTTGATAAAGCAACTTTGTTGAGACATGAGCTAGAAACTATCAGGAGTAGGGACAGTTTTTTATTACTTATATGTCTGTGTCAACCTACTGTGTCTGCAGAGCTGAAGCAGGCAGTTGCTAAGGTGGTAATGATAGCAATGTATTGAATGGATTCTTTCCAAAGAAAGGAAACAAGGAGATGTTTCTATCTACCATTGTCACTATAATACATTTCTTTATGCGTCAGAGACAGTGTCTGTTATTTCATCGCTAAAAACAAGGCTGAAAAACAAATACTCCTGGGAAAGGAGACAGTTTGGTATGAAACAATATTGAAACAATTAAAGTTATCGATTTTTCCCAGATGGCATTGTGTTAGAAATAATTGTGTCTCGAGAATTTATTCTAGACCAGACACACTGCTAGGTAGTTTACAAATGTGATATATTTGACCCATCAAAACTTTCTGGAATATGCAGTATTATTCTAGTTTATACGATAACTGGGGCTTAACAAGGTTAAATCACTTGCCTAAAGTCATGGTCCAAAAACGGCAGAAATTTTAAATACAAGCTGGGCCTTCTTGTCTTCCAGTCCTGATTTTTCAGGTTCTACCATCTTCTGCACACACTGTGTCAAAATTTAAAGGAGATGGAGGAAATGTAGGGGGAAGATATGTAGGCTATTGAAGAGCTCTTCTCTGTAATTTTTCTAAACCTCTGAGTGGCCGAATTTCACACAAAAAAGAGTTCAGTAGAGAAAAAGTTGGTAGAGAGACCTTGTAGAAGATGATGAATGTCTTACTAGTGGGAGTTTTCTCCCAACTTCCACAACCAATCAATCACTGTGTCTTTCTAAATCTTCTCCTATGGGCTTCTTTCTCAGACATTCTTTGCATTGACTCTACTAACATTGCCAAAGCTACCTGCATCATTCTTTCTAGTTCCTACCCGTCTTTAAACTGGTCTCTTCAATAGTAAAAGCGTAATCTTTCTGAAACAGAAATCTGATCCAAATTGTTCCTACTTAAACATTTCAATGATGGTTTACATTCAAATTCAAACTCCTTTTCACAAATGATGGAACCTTAAGTCTCTGCAAGTTGGACACAGATTCTAAGTTTTTATTATTCCAGACATCCTTTTGACAAATATTTCTCTATATATATTTAGGTAAAACCAAAGAAATTTCATTATTGGAGTAGAAGCTGTGTGCATTACTTCAGGTACTACTGATTCTGATGATCCCAACAGATGTAAATTCTCTCGGCATGGCTGTAGATCTAGAGCTGATTGCTATGCTGAAAGTCACAGCCATAGTTTTTTCCTAAAACTCACTGCATGACACTTAACAGGGATTTATTAATGAAACAGCAAGAACATACCTCAGTATCATTTGGTGCAGAGGTTTATTTTTCTTATTTCTTCTTGCGTATTGAAATAGCCACAGGAGGGAGAAGGAAATGACCTGCATGTCCACTAAAATGATTCTTACATTATCTTCAAAGAAGAGGTGTAGGAAATTCTCAAGTATTATGAGGGAAGTATTTTGGAATTGACAGAAGAGGCAAAAGAAACTGATCAGAATAATAGAATCTGGAACACAAATAAAATTAAGACCAAAGAGAAGAAGAAACACACAGAATCCTGTAACTGATGAAAACAACCTAAGCTGTTGGTCTTTTATGGCTTCCAACAAAAAGATGATGATCCTGAGGCCGATGAAGTGAAATGACTATCTTAAACACCCACAGGCAGTAAGCAGCACAGTGAGGTACAAAAGAAAGTAGGACTATACTGAATGCTTTTCAGTAGTGCCAGACTCCCCTCAGGCTAGAAATGGCACACCAGAAGACATTCCTCAGGGAGAATGACTAACACAGAAGCCAAGGAGAGAGAGAATTCCTCTGCTTTCTGAAGAAAAAAAAAATATTGCAAGTAAGCATCTCTATTATTTCAACCTAATAGTCTGAAGCAGAGGCCTGCCTGAAGGGGAGAAATAAATAGGAGGAATAATGTTGTGAAACACACATGGAATTAGTCATTCCATGTCATTGAAATCAGAATCTCAATGAGATATGTACATTGCTTTGTTCAGCAAAGCATTATTCACAATAGCCAAGCAAGGGAAGTAACCTAAACGTCCACTGACAGTTGAATTAATAAAAAATGGCATAGAAATAGAATGAAGTATTATTCAGCCTTAGAAAAGGAAAAGTCCTACCATGTGCAACAATATGAATTACCTGGAGGATATCATGATCAGTGAAATAAAACAGATACAGATGGCCAAATACTGTGTAATACAACTAAATGGTAAATCTGAAATAGTCAAACACATAAAAGCAGAAAGTGCAATCCTGTTGTCAGGCCTGGGGAAATGGTGGAATGGAGAAATATTAGTCAAAGGGCACAAAGTTAAATAAACTTTAAAGAACATTTACACAGAGTAATACCTGTAGTTTATTGATACACATTGTATATATGTAAAAATTTACTAAAATAATCGGTATTATATTGTGTTCTTATCGCAAAAACTAATAATTATATATAAGGGAGCAGAAAAAAATCTTTGGGGGTGCTGGATAGGTTTGTGGCAGAGGCTGCAGTGGTGGTTTCATAGTTCTTTACTTATATTCGAACTCATGAAGTTGGTTACATTAATAACATACAGGGTTTTGTAGGCCAAAAAATATAAATTGATAAAAGAATGGGGATTTAGGAGGAGAAAACAATTCCAATTATTTGAAAGTGTCAACGGAAGAGAGCATTTGCTAGAACAAAGATCTTGGAATTGTGCTCAGCAGTTAAAGATTCTAGATATTAATGATATTAAGATACAAAAAGTTTAGGGCCAAGCCTAAAAGAAAGTTCAAGTAGAAATAAAGCAGAGAATTGACTGAGATTTCAAAATGGAGTAAGT
>RJWM01002905.1:0-120538 GCA_004363535.1 Dasyprocta punctata
AGCTCTTATGGTTGGATATTGATGTTTTAATATTTGGTTTCCTATGTTGACTGAACTTAATGTACTTCTTCTCCGTTTCATTTTTAGCCTTGGGTGTTTTGTAAGCACTACAGTGTTAAATTTTACTTTTTGAAAAGTCCTGTTGATGTTGAGCCTCTTTCTCAGGAACTCATTTAACTTTATCTCAGGTTCGTTTGGTTTAAATTTGGCCTCTTTGTATTTTTTCCTCTGTACTTTCCTATATCTGGTCTGTGTTTTAGATCTTTTATTTTACAGTGGATTGTAAATGGCAGCATTTATTTTCATTACCTGCAGTCTGGAAAGGAGTAAATAAAACCTTTTCATCCATGACCTTTTTTCTCTGATGTGGTGTTATGGGTAAGAAGTGCTATATATGAATCTAGGAAGAGTTAGCTGGAACCGATTAAAATTATGTAAAGCATTTACAGATTGGTTAAGTAGGGGGAAGTTTATGTTTATATCATGTTGTATGAATTTTTATAGTTTCAGTTGTAGTAGCAGATCAAGTGAGAGAGCTAGAGGGGACAAGAGAGTGTGCACACGTGCATGCTTAGACAGTGCAAGCTTAGTTTACTAAATTTATTAGAGAAAATTAAAAGGCAGTTTTGTCAGACTGATGAGATTGCTTCTGAAGCTAACATGTAACAGTGCTTCCCTTTTTAAGCATCAGTAAGGGCACTTAGGAAGACTTTGAATTTCCTCCCCTTCCCCCAGTGTAGTAGAATAGGTTGTCAGTCCCTCCCCCGCCCCCCAGACAACTTCCTTTATTTTGCATTTTTGGGTGGTGGTTATGCACTTGTTTTGAGATTTGATTACACTCTGCCCAGCTATTTTTATTATCACATGCCATTTGAAGTTAGCATATCAGTGCTATTTCAACTGTAGATAACTTCTGTAATGACATTTTGTCCTAAAACTCCACTATTGTTTTGATTTAATTTGGCTTAATTGGCTTATGATATACTATTTCATTTGAAGCTTTCATAAACAAATGACTGCCTGTATTTCCACAGCTGAACAGAATAGCAAAAGCATACTCTTAATAAGTTTGCAATGTATATTCTGTTCAACATTGCAAGAGAGTGAAGTTATAATTATGAATTTCAGTCTTTTGGTTGGTCAGTGTCCCCAGCCTGGCCCTCCTCCTCACATTTTGCAATTAGTGGAACAGCGTTCTCAGATGAATTGAATTCCTGATTTTGCCAAGTCAGCTGGAATAAAGATTAAGAAAATATATCCCTTACAATTATTTTTACTATTGTAAGCCTGTACTTTTACTTACTAAACAGATGTCAAAATTGGTGAAACTTGATAAAATTTTATATTGCATATTTACAGTCTTTAAACCTTCATATTAGTGTTGAAATAAGGACATACTCCTTGAAATGTTTTATTACAAGAATTTGTGTAGCTGAGTCTAATCTGATAATTGTGATAACATTTTATTTAAAATCAAATTTAAGCATCATGTAAAATGCTTACCAGTGGCATAGTTCCTGGCAGAGAAATACAATACACAAAATGGTAAATACATAACAACATTTTAGAAACTGCATAACAGTCTAGTAAATATTTTAAGCCATTTTCTGGTTTTATGAAAAATTAATATAGCATTAAATATATATATCCTGAAGTATCAAAGTTTGTACATATAGTGAAGCTTTCTCTATGACTGTTTTTGAATTCTATGCCATGGGATAATGAGGTCACTTTTATTGCTACTCAGCAAAAGAAAACCATTTTCTCTTGTTAGAGTTCTAATACATCAGTGTTATACAGAATGATTTCTATACTTTTTCAAGATAGAAAATCAGTCTTAAGTTCAAGGAAGTAGTTAAGAGAAGCCTAGTAAGATTCCCTCAGTGAAATCAGTTACTGTCCCCACTCCCTATTTCATAATTGGGCAGTGTGTTATAGAAACTACTATTTATATATTTCACAAAATTGTAATTTTTACAAACCAAATAGAAGATGCAATGAAAAGTGGTACCCTTGTGCAACAGCAGACAAGTAGGCAATCCTTCCACAAGTTAAAAACAAGAAATTTACAAAATCTTTAAAAAAATACCCAAAATCTATGTTAGAAACCTAAAAATGCTGTCAAGATTTACATAGAAACTTGAGAAGCATATTGTTTTGGATTTGAAGGTTCACGTTCTTGACTGTGTCAGTTCTACAAGTTTTGATGTCAACAAAGTGAATGCCATTCTAAAATAAAAGTATGAAAAGAATGAAAAGAAACAGAACCACTCGGAAACCAAAAAAACCCCCAAAACCCACCAGACAGTTGCCCACGCTGAGGTAGATATTAGCATGGGCTCCTTTGTAGGTTAGTAAAACAATGCTCAGATAGTTCATTTAACTTCTGTGGTTACAAAACTAGGAAGGGGGGCAACAAGGTCTCACAATGAGGTGGGTTTGAGGGTTGTATAATACAGCTAACTCTTAGTAAACATTTCTATTATTAAACATTGCTGTTCTAGGTGTAAAGTGCTATATATATTTTTTTCTCATGCATCTTAATGTATTTAGAAAATCAATTTATAAGATTTTAAAAGAGGATAGACAATGCAGACTGAATTTATAGATTTATAAATATAGTCACCTTTTAATACTTTTGTTTTGTTTTTGTTTTTTGAGACAGGGTCTTCCTAGGCAGTTCAGGCTGTCCTTGAACTCTCCATGAAGCCCAGACTGGCCTCAAACTCTTAATGATCCTTTTGCCTCAGCCTCCTGAGGTTACAGGCATGCACCACCATCCTTTAAAATCTTGCTACACTTCCTTTTTTTTACATTCATAAGCCATTGCCCCTGCATCATAGTCTCGCCTTCCCTAAGAATCTATTTTTATGTCAGTCCCACTCTTTCTTTTTTTTTTTCTTTTTTGCGGCACCGGGGATTGAACTCACAACCTCGCACCTGTCAGACAGGTGCTTAAATCACTGAGCCAAACTCCCGGCCCCAGTCCCACTCTTTCATAAATGATGGCTAAGACCCTCTGCTGTGTTCCTTCAATACAAATTTCACTCAGCACATGTATGTTGGATAATCGTGATATGCCAGGAACTTTTTGGGTCCTGGGAAAATAGTACTAAAAAAACAAAGCTTTCCAGAGTTTGTATTTACACAGAATTTCTTGAATTCACATGGTTGAGTTCTGTAGAAAAGCCTAATAGTGTTTTAAAAATTTTCAGTTGGACCAGTTAAAGGAAAATTCACATTTTGACAATTCATGAGCGTAGAATACTATTGTAGTCTTACATATTTTCCTCTTTGTGTCTTTTTTTTTTTTTTTAAGACCTTTGTAATTTCTTTCCAGAAGGGCCAATATAGTTTACTGGTTTACTCCTACTTACCATATATTTGTTGTTGCTATTGTAAATCTTTTATTTGACTTAAATTTTCTAATGGTTTGTAAACACAAGTAATATCGATTTGGGGAGTTTATGTAGGTTTTTATATCTGAATGTCTTGCTGAACTCTAATTCTAATAACCATTTTATATATTCTGTTTGGTTCTCTGTGTAGATAACCGTACCATAAAGTGATTTTTCTCTTCCAATTTTCATGTCTTTTTTTTGTTTTTTTTGTTACATGTTGGATCCTCTAATCCAGTGATGGTGAACTTTTCAGAGGTCTCAGTGATTCAAAGAGCCCACTGTGGCACCTGTGGCATAGATTCGCCACCGCTTCAGTCACTGCAGTGTCGAATAAATGCAGTAATAGTGGATATCACTATTTGTTCTTTTAAAAAGTCTCACTGTAAAAAAGTGTTTGCTAGGTTTTTGGTTCTCGTCTGTTCCCACTTGGCTGTGAATTTTTAAGATAAATGAGATTTTTCATACTTTTTCTGTATTTCTTTTCTCTTTTTTGTGCCGGGGATCGAACTCACAAGCTTGCATCTGCCACGTAGATGCTTAAGCCACTGAGCTAAATCCCCAGCCCTATTTTTCTGTATTTCTTGAGATCAGATTGTTTTTCTATAATTTGTGTCTTTCTACAATATGGTGAATAATACTGAATTTTAAAAAGTGTCATATTTCTGGATTTTTGGGATACATTGATCATAATGTATATTCTTGTTTATATGCTATTGGATTCTGTTTGTAATATTGTGTATATGGGTTTGAAAAACTATATGGCTTATCAGCCAGTAATTTTTCATTTTTCATAGTATTCTTGTCTGATTTTGGTGTCTAAATTATACTGGCCTCATAAAATGAATCGGGGGAACTATTTCTTCCTTTTAACTTCCTGGAAGAACTTCTCTGATGTTGGAATTCACCTGCTTTGTGACTTTTTATAGAGCTTGATTTTACAACTTCTGAACTTAGTCTTACAATGTGTGTGCCTGATTTTTATTTTTCCTTGTTGAGATGGGGTCTGGCTCTGTTTTGAGATTGCACTCAGACTTTTGGGCTCAAGCGATCTTCCCACCCTAGACTTTCTGAGTGCTACAGACTCAAGCCACCAAATTGCAGAATTTTTGTTTTCTAGGACTATTCTAATTATTCTTGAATCAGTTTTGATAGCTTGCATTTTCTAGGCATTTGATCTCTTTTGGGGGCAAATGCTTTTGTTGTTGTTCTTTTTTTTTTTTTTTAAATATATGCAGTATCTAGCATAGTAACTTACCTAATAGTTAATATATTATAGCTAGATAAGATTATAAAGCTGCTTAACAAAGGTCAGTAGTAAATTATAATGAATCGATTGTCAAAATATGCTTGCTTGCAGTACAAGAAGTGATACCAGAACCTGGTAATAACTGTACTTTGATTAAATACGCCACTTTACTGCATTGCTAAGTTCCAAAGGACCCTAAGATATTTATGTCAGTGCTCTTCTTCACTCCGTTCTCCCCAAATGGAAGTAGGGGGCACTTAGTGATGAGAAAATAAGGGAAAGGCAGCACTTCAGGATTAGGCTAGACTTTCAGTTAGAGACTGTGTTTTGGGCCAGCATAGGGGACTGGGGAGGGGACAGCAGGAAGGAAACTAAAACTGAGATTTTTCTCCTGAAGGAAGATTCTTCCAACCAGGTTAAAAGTGGTCTTAAGAGGTAGGTAGTGCCACACTTGCTCCTGGTTGATCAGCACATGTACTCTAATGACACACAAGACCTGGCAAAAGGAACAACAGATTTAGGCTGCAAGCCAGCTCTGTGCAAGGACTTCAAACATTTTGACACATTTTGATCATGCTTTAAGTGTAAGTGTAAGCTAGGTGGGACTTAGGTGGCCATCGTGTAGAGTCCCTGCCTCCTTCTCATCACCAAGGGAAACTGTGGAGAATACTTGAAATTTGCTTTCAGTCGATATTAGTGATGCAATGTCAGAGTTGGGGTGTGCACATTCCCCAAAGGTATAGAAATATGTGTATTTCCTTGTTTGCAATCAGTTTATCTTTTATTGTTATGCCGCATAACTTATTATAAAGGTAAAGTCATATTTTAATAGTTTTCCCACATTTTTGGTACTGAGGATTGAACTCATTTTTTCCACATTTTACATCATCTACTTTTACTTTTCATGACTTTTTCTATAGTTTTCAGTCTGGAAAAGTGAATTTTGAAATAAATTATTTTGTTTTCATACTTACCAGTCACGCTATTTAAAATAAACTGGCAGTATGTTTAGTGCCTTTTAGGAAAGATCCTTTTCTGTGCTTTTAGAAGCTACTGTTAGTATTTTTGCATCACCTTTTGTGAAAAGCAGCAAAGTATTGACTCAGATAATCTCTGGGCCAATCTGAAGTTTAATTCTGAGGGCTGTTAATAAGTTTCTATAGGAAAAACCCTACTGTTTTTGTTTGTAGATTGAAATTAACTAAATGAAACAGTATGAAATTGAGAGCTCTTTAGAGAAGTCCATTTAAAATTTTGTCTTGATTAATTTACAGTCTTAGTATCAATTGATTGACCTTTGGTTTTGGTGCAAGCAATGACTCTACACAAACATAGTCATTCTAGGTATATTGCCATTTAAGAAAACAGCTTTCAAAAGATCTGTTAGAACATGGGAAAAAAAGGTCTTGCTCTCTTGTGGTTTTACAGGATGCCAGAGTTTTGGTTGCTGGTATGTTTCACTCAGTTGCTTTCTGTTCAATGAATAAGAGCACTACCATGCATCACAACTTTGCAAACTCACTGCAGAGGAAATAGCAGGTGGTAAAATGACCTCAAACAAATGCAGTTTTTTTGTGGGGTGTGGTGGGTGGACAGTGCTACAACTAAATAAACAAATTGAATTATACAGAAAGCCTTTATTCAAGTCACAGTTATGTTTTCCCATACTGTGACTTTTTTTTTTCTGGTATCATTCTTTGTTCTTTACTCATTGTTGTAATAATTAGCTCATAGTAAGCCTGTAATATGACTGTAGTTGAATTGTTTAGTAGCTTTATAGTGTTCTTTAATGATCAGTTCTCTATCAAACCCTGGCCCTTTGGAGCTGGCAGCTGCTTTAAGGTCTGAAATCTTTGACTCACATTGTAGATTGACTGGAACTAACAATACACTTTATCTTGTCACGTCGTGTTCTTTGCAGTTTTATTTCATAATTTTTGCTGTTTTGATTACACAAAACAGCTGATTTTAATTTGAAAAATGAAACTGATTTTGCTTCTCTCTGCTGTTTTTGGGTAGGGATAGGTTCATATACTTCTATTGATTGAATATTGGTTATGAGATACCTTGAAAATAGCTTTAAGTGGGAGAAGGAGAATCCTTCCTTGTATGAGGTTAGCCTGCAGTTATCTATATTCTTAGAAGAGGGATTGGGTAGTTAGACCTTTTTTGTTGCAGTGCAGGTCATACTCATATGTGGTGCTATCAAAACCTGTAAAAAATTTAAATTGAAGTCTTTCTTACAGTAAAAGACACATTGCAATCAGCTCTCTCAGACTACTCCCTCTCGTTTTGAACACACTTATTCCATCATCCTTGCCACTTTCTGAAGCAGTTCTGGAAGTTCTCTTTCCTGAGTTGTGATAAAAAAGAAAAATGCAGTGAATGTTGCTTCTGAGTGCTGTCAAATGGAAAGGCATACTCATAAAAGACATCAGTGTGGCCTCATCCATCTTATTCACTGCATCTGGCACTGCAGCTTCTGGCTGTTCCCCAAAGTTCAAATGACGTGAAGGGTAAACTTTAGAATCGATCTAGGACACCGACGCGGCTATAAGCTACAACAGTGCGATCAAAGACATGAAAGAGGACTTCGCCAGAACTGCTTCAGAAAGTGACAAGAGAGATAGGATATGTGTGTTTGAAGTAAGGAGGAGGATTTTGAGGGGGATTAATGGCAATGTGTCTTGTACTGTAATAAATTAAAATGTAAGCATTGATGACACTTATCGATTATATCTTATACCTAGGAAAACTTTTTTTACCAGCTTGGCATCATTGCCAAATGTCAGAATTGACTGAGGCTGAGCAAATCTGGACATTTACTCCAAAAATAGACAACAGGGATAATGAATTTATTTATTTATTTTTTTGCAGATAGCTGACATGTAATGTGGTTTGGGACTTGGAATTGAACCAGACTACGTGGAGCCGGTCTCTGCCCTGCCATTTAGTACCTAGCCGTGCAGCTGGGCAAATTAATTAATCTCTTAGGCATCCTTTTCCTCACTATAAGGTAGAAGTGATAATGGGTGCCTTCTTCCTGTCATGGTTCTGTTAATGAATGCATGTAAAGTGCTTAATGCCTAGTAGTTAGTAAAGTGTTTAGGTGTATTGTTCTGACTCAGGATGTGCAGACATGTTTTCCTGGAGAAGTTTGAAGTGTAAAACTTAATTTTCATAAAATCCTGATTTGTAGTAACATTTTTTAAACAGTAACTTAAAGTCCCCAAAATAAGGATTGAAGGAATCAACAAAATGTTTATATTTGAGTTGTCCTTTCTGTGCACTGACTGCCTTCCTCAGGAAGCATTTCTGCTGTCACAGTTGCTCCCCTACCCAGCTCATCTGTATTGACCTGGAAGACAGGTTGAATCCCCCGCCGGATGGGCTCAGGGCCCCACTGTGAGAGAAAGCCTTTGGTTTTCTCACAAGGGCATATGATGGAACAGGTGCCATTTCTTCTTGGGGCACCCAAGGGTTAAATAAATGTCCATACACAATTTATTTGGAATGCTGATTCATTCATTCAACAAGAATTTCTCCAGTGTTTGTATGTAAGGTTTGCAAAGATAGTTTTTCTTTCTGGCATGAAGTAGAGCTGTAATTGTAGTCCTGAGGGGGGAAAACGTAATGAAAATGGTTGCTTTGGTCTTCCTGCCACCTTTGAAAATAACTCGATTCTCCTTTAGAAATGATAGTCTGTTTTATGATTTGTTCTTTTCACGTGCTTAAAAGGTTTGTGATGATTTGTTTTATAGAGGAAGATCAAAAGGGAAAACTAAGTTCTGCTATTTTGTTTCTTCTTGATGAAAAGCCTGTTTGTTAAAAATAATTGCCTGTACATATTGTTTCCCAGATAGTGTAGTGAAATTTAATTTGTTCGTTTTTTTTTAAACAGCATGATGTATGTAT
Source organism: Dasyprocta punctata (assembly GCA_004363535.1). Lineage (NCBI taxonomy): Eukaryota > Metazoa > Chordata > Mammalia > Rodentia > Dasyproctidae > Dasyprocta > Dasyprocta punctata. The sequence continues at coordinate 8,563 of RJWM01002905.1, forward strand.
GTATGTATGTATGTATTTATTTGGTACTGGGGATTGAATTCATGACCTCGTGCTTACCAGCCAGGCAGGCAGGCACTGTGCCACTGAGCTTATATCCTCAGTCTGTTCATTTTTGTTTTAAAGATATTCTGTACCTTTCCAGGTCTGTCAGTCGTTTTACAGGTAAATCTGTTCCTGGTAAGATGTGTAAATTTTGAATTCTGTCTCCCTATTAACTTACATGATAAATGATCCATAGAATCCTTTCCAACCCAGTGTCTATAAAAGTAGTGATGCAGGACGGTAGTGCCTTCCCCATTCTGCTTCCATAGAATGGTATGCTAAATCTACTGTAATACATCTAGAAGCTATAGTATGTTTCATTCTAAGGCATACATTTATTGATGACATCTTAGAGTCAACAGAAGATAGTTTTTTTTCTGTCTTTCCTCCTACTTGAGTATGATAGACTTTTTGAGGGTGGGGATTGATACTCATTTATTTTTGCTCTTTTCAAATCTGCTTTCAGGGTTGCATTCACAACCTTGCATTTGATGAATTCCAGAGTAGTGATTTTAGGTTCACCCTGATAAGTATTAATGGAACTGAGACTTTCATCAGAATACTTTTGTAGGGAGGGACTGGTACCTGTGCTGATCAGTAGTGAAATGCTAATTTTGCTTTTCTCTCCTTTCTGCTTTGTTCTCTTTTTTTATTATGGTTAATTTGTACAGATAGCATACCTCATCAGTAAAGCATTGGTTTTAGCAGATCCTAGTAAAATGAAAGAGAAAGAATTTTATATTTTGTTATAATAATATGGTTTATTTTTGAGCATCTTCTGGTTATTACACTGTGCTGTTGTTACTTTCTAGTATGTAAATGAGGAAACTGGGAGTCCCTGTGTTCAGGGTCATAAAATTCAGTCCCTGGTGGTGAAAGAAGGGCCAAACTTGTTATCCATTTTCTAAATTAGTGCTTTGGATTACTTTTTCTGTTTTAGAAGAATTCTCTTGATAATCGCTATTTTGTTTTTGGTAACTTTTATTAGTTTAAAGTTACCTATCTTATTTATAAATAGCTCTGTGATTGTGAGACTTTGGGATTTCATACCCTCATCATAGTAAATCAGATGTTGCCTGAGCAGGTGGAGTTTGATTTCTAAACATCTTGCACCCAGGGACCCTAAAGCCTACTTTTAATCTTAGTAGTGAAAGACACTGCTTCGTCAATCTCGTTATTTTCCTTAAAGTAAGTATTCAGGTGTGAGTGCTTAGAAAAGTCTTCTAGGATCTTAAGTAGTACTTTTCTAGAAGTGACTACCATGTCATTTTTAAAAAATGGGTACTTTTAAAAGAAGAGTTTAGATTTACAGTAAACCTAAGAAGATATTGTAGTGCAGAAAGTTTTCATGTATCTGGCATCCAGTTCCTCTGTACCTTTGTTAGTAAAAAATGAACTCATTTACATACATTGCTGTTCACTGAAAGTCCATGATTGGATCCAGTCTGTTTGCCACATTGCATTTCACCGCCATGACTTCTTAGGCTCCTCTTGGCCAACTTGCCTTGTATTTGGTGACCCTGTTTTGAGGAGTCCTTGTTAAGTATTTTGAGAGTGCCCCACTATTGGATGTGTCTGATGTTTTTCTCATGACTGGCATAGGATTAGGGTTTCTGAGAGTAAGACCTTACAGGTAATATCCCTTCATCATATATCATATTATCATATCCAGGGAATGTAGCATTCATGTGATTAAAGCTGTTGATGTTGACTCTGATCCCTTGACTGAAGTAATGTTTGGTTTTTCTACTATAAAATTACTCTCCAGCCCTTCACTCCCAACTTCCCTTTCCATGTTGTATTGCTTTTTAAAATTCAGTTTTAGTTTTCATTTTGAAACTGGCTCTTCCAAGTCAGTAAGTTGCCCAGGCTGGGCTCAGACTTGTGATCCTCCTGCTTCAGCTTCACAGAGTGCCGGGATTACAGGTGTGTGCCACCATGCCCGCCTTCTGTATTGTGTTCTTTAGGGGGAAGTCATTATTTGTAACCCATACTTAAGGCACAGGGATATTGTGTAATTTTGAATACACACACTTAGTCAGTAGAACTGTAATTTAAAAATTTATCTACAGTTAATGAAACTTTAATAACATGGCTGTTAAAATATTTAAAAATGCATGTAGATATTTAGTTTTGTAAAAAATTTTGAGCTTCTCATTCTCAGTGTTTCAGCATTTGATATTGCATGGCAACTGTTAGATGTTCCTCTTTGTGTACTTTTTATGCCATGTAATTGATAATTGTCTTGACAAAAACATAATGAAAGGAACTGTGGAAGCTTATTAGTCAAAAACTATTCAATAAACATTGTTAATATTTTGATCTTTACTGATTTGCTGTGCTTCTTATTCTGTACATATTATTTCTAAATTGAGGACTCAGTTGATATGTAAATTATGATTAGAGACCAGAACAGTTCAGGACCAAAAATGATCAAGGGAAAGCACCTTGTTGGAAACCCCCATGATAATAAACCTCTCCTTGTAGTTCCCATTTGTGTGTTTCAATTATAAGGCTTATGTTAAAATTAGATAAGAATTTCCATTGTAAACTCTCAGCTTCATAGTTGTGTAACTGCGATATGAACTTGATTGTAAACAAAGACCTTTAATGATCATCCTTATTGGAGCAATTTAAGAGAAGGTTGTTGACTTGCAAGGTGGAAAATAGGTGTTTAGCTTCACATTTTAATTGAAAAAGAACATACAGAGATAGGCTTTGGTTCTAAAGGTGAGCTTTGCCATTTTTTCCTTATGATTTCCTAATTTTTCCACAATATTTTAAAGAGGATGTGTTATTTTAAAGAAAAAACCTAAATAAAAATAATCCAATAAACCTCAAGTTTTTTTCTTCTGGAGACAGGGGCTCACTGTGTTGTTGTCCAGGCTGAGCTGAAGTGATCCCTCTGCTCCAGTTGTCTAGTAGCTGGGACTACAAGTGGGCACCTCTGCACCCGGCTTCTGTATTTTAGTGATTACTCTTGAAATGTAGTACATTTTGAAACAAATGGTTATTTTTATTACTCTCTTAAAGTTACTGGAACCCTAGAATCATTCAGTTCCATATATACTCTCATTTTTTGAGTTTTTTGTGAACTAACTGAATTGCTAGTTAAGAGAATAAAGGTTTTAATAGTTTCAGAGAAAAAAATGCACCCCTCCCCCCACTGGGAATTGAAATTGAATGCACCCCTCCCCCACTGGGAATTGCAATTGAATGGCTCTTGCACTGAGCCATATCCTCAGCCATTTTTTGTTTATGTTTTGAGACATGGTCTCACTAAGTTCCCCAGATTTAACTGGTACTTGTGATCCTCTTGCCTCTGCCTCCCAGAGTGTTGGGATTACAGACAGGTGTGTGTCCCCATGCCCCTTGAGTGGCCACGTTTTATATCTCAGTCTATTAGTTTCCTAAGACTGCAGTAACATGGCCTTAAACTTGGTGATTTAAGCAAAGAAAGTTTGTTCTTGCTCAGTTCTGGAGGCCAGAACTCCAGAATCAGTTCGTCAATGTGGTTGCTTCATTCCGAAGGTTTGGAGAGTTACTTCCATGTCTGGTTTTGAGCATCTGGGTTATTGTCTGCAGTACTTTGTGTTTCTTGGTTTGGAGCTGATCTCTCCAATCTCTACTTCTGCCCTCACTCAGTCTTCTCCTCTGGGTCTTCCCTTCGAATGACTTTTCTTCCTCTCCTCTTATGACAGTCATTGGATTTAGGTCCTTGAATCCCTTAACTTAATTACATCTGCAAAGTCTCAGTTTCCAAATAAAGTTATATTCATAGGTAGCAGGTTCAGGAGTTAGGTATATATATCTTTTTGGGTGCCAGTATTCAACTTACTATAGTGAGTAAGTTGCTAATAAACTTGTGAAAGTACTTTTACTAAATGTAATAGTAAACAGTCTGACTTGTGTTGTATTCATGTAAATTATTCTGAATTTAGTTGTATGTTTACTTTCTTTTCACATGTGGTTTACCATTGATGTGGCATTCTTTTGCTGTGTAATTAGGCTGAGCAAGTAGACATACTATAATTTGTGATTTTAAGTGGTGTGAGCAAGTTCTTACATTCTCTGACCATGTGTCATTTAGCTCTTTACTTTTCTAACCTACATACTTGGATATTTTTGTAAAATGAACATTTACGCAGTTTCTTCTGATATAAATCATGTTTGTCTCCACTTAAAAGATTCTAAATTTATCTAGTGCCCTAGTCTGGTTTAAATTTGTGTGTCATAAGAAGAGATTTTATAGAAAGTACTGTAAATTACTGGGTAGATGTTTGAGGTTGAGTAATCATAAATAAGAACAGAGGGCCGTGGTGTGAGTAGTCAGAGCTGCTTTCTGAGAAGTCCTGACCCAGCCTCCAGGTGTGTGGTTTGGAGGGAAACACTGGCAAGAGTATTCTCCTTCTACTCGTTTGGCATGAAGATCATAAAAAATTTAATGTTTATCAGGGAAATTAAATAACAGGAGTATAGGTTTAAAAGTTTAGTTGTGCTATAGCTCTAATAGTTGATCTATATATTTATTTTCATATTTGTTGTTTATTTTTGATAGGATCTTGCTATGTAGTCCAGGCTGGCCTAGATAGAATTCACGGTAATCTTGCTCCAGCCTCCCGAGTGCTAGGATTATAGGTATGTACTACCATGCCTGACCATAATAAAACTCTTTTTTTAAAAAAATTTATTTTAAAGAGAAACAAACAAAACAAGAAGCAAGCAAATCATCAAAATAACAAAAGCAAAATAACAACTACAACAGACAATAGCGATATAGGATTTCAAAACAAAGAGTATTGAAATTTAACAGTGGTTGTTATGTTGCATATTGTTATCTTCAAAGTACTTGCTCAGGTTACCAGATACAGGCATGCATAACTGATCAAATAATCTCATTTCCCTTTGAGAAGTTTCTTTCCTTTTTACTACATCTGTTGTAACTTTTGGATCTTATTTACTCTTTCAGTGTCTTACACTAGCGAGACAATATGGCATTAGTAATGTAAATCTTTAAAGCAGCAAACCCCTTTCCTTTTTCTATTCTCCACTCCCGTTAGTCTGTTTTGGTGTTTTATGGCATATATTTAAAATAATGGTCATCTTTGGTCCGTTGTTTATATATTGTCACTACTGAAATGTAAACTCTGCAAGTGCCAGAATCATGCCAGTTTTATTCAGAAAACTGGATCCTAGCTCCTAGGTAGAGAGTACTGCACAAATAATCTGTCGAATGAATTTTCTTCATATATGATGGACACTCTTGAAATCCTTGCATGAAAACTTATTCATTTCTTTTAAAGTCTGTTTACTGTTCTGTCATGGATGCACCACAGTCCCGTGATTCCCTGGTTAGCAACATGTAGGTTATTGAGACTTCCTGATAATGAAGGTGCTGGAACACTCTTTGTTTGTGTGTGTATCTTTGGTAGTTTACAGTGTTAATTTTCTTTATTCTTGACTAGATTCCTGTGAGCACATTTAAAAATCTATTACTGAAGTTTCAAATCTAATTAACTTCCATTTCCTTAAATACATTTAAAATGCTTTTGAATCAGTGAAACTTTTGCCACATCTTGAAAAAAGTATCTGAAGCAGTGAGGAGATACAGAGTATGTTGACTGCCTGTGTGTGATGATTCTTGGCTAATCCCTCTTGGAAAAGAAGGATCAGAATTTTTCTAGCCGTTGCATTGCAAGACTGGTAAGGAAAGCACGGCCAGTATAGGGAGAGATTTGAACACTGAATAAGAAATAAAGAGTTTCTTCCTTGTCTAAGACAGATGCTTAACCTTAGGGCAACTGCATATATCTATTGCAGTTTGCCTAGGACAGCCCTGTTTTTTGCTTATTGTCCTGATGTTATTATTATTAGTATCCTTTCGTTAGCATTTATGTGGTCAACCTGTTTAATCTGTTAGTTTCCTCATCAGTATAGTAGAGACAAAGCATTGCCTGATACATAGCAAATGCTATAAAAATGTTTGCTGTCACTATTACTATGATTATTTGACATAGCAGCACCTGTCTCGTTGGGTTTGGCCCCCAGAGCTTTCCTACATCCTCGACTCTTTTTCCTTACTGCAGTACTTTCTTCTCTTGGCCTCCTGGCTACCATTTTCTTTGTTCTCTTCCCACTATTTGCACAGCCACTCCTCAGTTTCCTGCCTAGATGCTCCTCATTTGCCTGACTTTCAACACTGAAGTGTCTGAACACAGCTTCTCCGCTGATCGCCTGTCTGCTGCTCCCAAATTTGTCTTCAGTCCCATCTTTTCAGTGAATCCCAGAGTAATTTTTCTGTTAGAGATCACCATTCTTTAGGTTAATCAACTCCAAAATGTGGACGTCACCTTGAAGCCCTCTCTGTAGGACTGTGTTGGCTCTCCTTTGGAAATGCACACATGAATGGCTTCTTCGCACTTCTTCTGCAACTATTCTTGCCCAGGCAGCCATCTCTCCCCATGACTTATAGTGGTGGCTTCTTAAGTAGTCTGTATTCACTCTTGACCACCTCCTACAATCCACTCTTCCCACAGCAACCAGTGTAACTTTCAGTTTTTTTTTTTTTTTTAACATTTGACTCGTACCTTAAACCCTCTAGTCGTTTTCATTTCACTTAGAGCAAAATCTGGGGTTTTCACTGTGGCCTACAGTGCTCTGCTCACATCCAGGTTAACTTCGTGAACTCAGTTACTACCCTTCCCTATTGTTCTGTTGTAGTCACGCCACCCTGGTGTTCTAAGGAGTCGCACTGCTCTCCCGTTTCACTGAGCATTCCCCCCAGACAGGAGCACGGCTCTCTCCCTCACCTGATCCAAGACTTCCGCAAGTGTCATCTTGTCAGAGAAGTCTTCTCTGGCCATCGTATGCAATGCCACACCCTCCTTCCTAGCTCCTGCCATTGCCAGCCCCCTTCATTTTTCTTTAGAGTTCACGTCACTTCCAGATATGTTCGTGTGTATTTGCTGATAGTCCGTCCTCTAAGAAACCGCACACTGCGAGAGCCTGGGATTGCTCCTCAGTTCCTGAGGTAGCGCTTGGCACGTTGTAGGTGCTCAGTGTTTGTATATTGAGTGGGCTGGGGAGTGAGCCTAAAGAAGATTCATGTGAAAGGTTTACAGGTTACGAGAATGGGGGCTTTATTTCTTTTACGTCTCTTCTGGAATTGATAGAAACGAAATTGGCGTTTAGAATTCTGGTCAGTAGCACTGAATGGAGGAAAGGAAATGAAAAAGGAAGTAACAACTCTATAGTAACAAAAGTGAGCACTAGAGGTGAATGGGTCACCTATCTGCTTAAGAGAGCCTTTCATTTCTGAGCTTGGAAAGGAAGAAACCCAAAGTTTGAAGGCCTATTTTGAACTAAGTAATGTCCTGGGTCCTTTGTGATATCATTTTATCTTCACAGTGGCCCTTTAAATAATAATCATTGTGCCCATCTTGTTGGTGAAGAAATTAAGGTTTAAGAGATGATGTAATATTCTTAATGTCACATAGCAGTGAAGTGGAATATCCAGGTCTGACTGATTTAAATTTATTCATGCTTGTTCCTCTGCTTATTTCATAATACCTGAAGGGGGAGTCTGTGCAGTAATTTACCTTTCATATAGTGCTCTAAAGTTTACAGAAAATTTTCACATATCTGATTTCATTCTTTGTAACAAACTTCCGAGTAGCTATCACCTCAGTTTTGCAAGCAATTAACTTTGATGTCAGTGATGAATGATTTGGTGCAAATATGACGCTAGAAAGTAGCAGAGCTAGGGCTTTGAGCAAACCCTCCTCACTTAGTATTTGATATTCTTTCCTCTATAACACAAACTTTAAGAAATTTTCTAGCACCTGCAAATTATATTTGACATTTTGCATGAATTAAATGTGTCACAATAAAATTATAGAGCTGAAAAGCGCCTTAAGAGATAGTGAAGAACAAATTCCTCATTTATATCTAAAAACCAAGAAACAGAGTTTCTCATCTAGAACTGGGACTACAATCTATCTTTTCTTACTAGGCTATATTTAATCTATTGAGGTCTTTCACAACCCTTGTGTTCCCTTTTTTATTCATGTTTCAAATTTTAAAAGCTACAAAAAAATTTTTTGCCCTCTTCTGCTCATGTCTCCCAGCACCTCAGTTCTTCTTTCCATATGTAATAGAAATTAATCAGTTTCTTGTGTATCTTTCCAGAGATATTTTATGTGTAAAGCACATACGTAAGCTGTATTTATTTAAAACATTTTGTAGATTACCACATATTTGTATATGAAGTCATTTTTTTAAAAATATCTGTATTCATATTGAATGAACATTTCATAATTGAACCAGCCATCTATTGAAGGATATTTAAGGTGTTTTTAGTCTTTTAAATTAAAGATAATTTTTTAATCTTAATCATTAGTGTATGTTAGTAAAATTAAAGATAATTTTCTAATGGATAACCTCACACACCATGTCTTTTTTTATATGAGCAGATGTATATGTATAGTAAATTTCTGTAAGTGAAATTGCTGGATCAAAGACTGTGTTCTTGCATTTTTATATTGACATATTCTTATCCATTATTCTTTTGTAGAAATAAAATCAAGCTGCTTATGTGTTTTCTGTTTGGTTATAGCTGTTTAAAATCAAAGCTCCTTTATTTCAAGGGGGAAATAGGATTTTAAAAAATATAGGGCTATAATTGATATTAACATGACAGGTTACAGAAGGTATAATGAGAGGAGTATTTCTTTGGAGTCAGACCTGATTTGGATCCTGGTGTTACCAACCTTCTGATGTGACTTTGGTAAAATTGGAATAATAATACTAATCATATAGAGCTGCTCTCTAGACCCACTTCTTGTTGATTCTGAGACACATGCCACATCACTCTCTACATTTTATTATTCTAAAAATGAGATACTCCAAAATCAAAGACATATCATGGATATATTGGTAGCATTTTTTTTTTTTTTTTTTTTGGGCACAGAAGAAAAAATGATCTCTTTCTTGATGAAACAGATGACTTACAATCGAAACAAGTTAAGTATGTTAGGGCATCGTACAGGAAGAGGATGCTTAGTGTGATGAGGAAAGTTGGGGCATTGTGAATGGGTTGTTAAATGGTGAGTATAGCAATGGAAGTTTCTACTCCAGTGGGATAGTACTGCTGATTTATCAAGCACAGGAGCAAGTAGTACCCAAGAATCTGGATGTGTGGAAGTTGGAGTTATCGAGACTTATTGGTGACTAACAGGACTTTGGCCCGGGGTTGAGATTTAGGATCTGTGTACTATACTGATTCATTGTGGAAGACTTAATAAGAACAGGGCTATGGGAGAAAATGAGTACAAATCATATCTGATTAGGGATTTGTATCCAGGCTATATAAAGTACTCATCCATGCAACAGTAAGATGATCCAATTTTAAAATGGGCAGTGGTTTGAATAGACATTTTTTCTTTTTTTGGTGGTACTGGAGACTGAACCCAGAGCCTTCACACTGAGCTATATTCATAACCCTTTTTTATTTTTATTTTTTATTTTAAGACAGTCTTGCTGAGTTTCTCAGGCTAGGCTCAAATTTGCAGTCTTTTCTGCCTTTGTCTCTTAGAGTGCTGGGATTATAGGCATGTGGTACCATGCCCAGCTATTGAACAGACATTTCTGCTAAGAATATCCATATGGCCTGTAAACACACAAAAAGATGCTCACTGTCTTATTTGGGAAATGAAAATCAAAACTGCAGTGAAACATGATTTTCACCCCTACTAGAATGGCTGTAACCAGAAAGACAGATGTTAGTAACAGGTGTAGGTGAGGATTTTAAGAAATTGGAACATTCACACACTGCTAGTGTGAATGTAAAATGGTGTAGCCATGGTGGAAAACAGTGATTGTTGCTCAGAAAGTTAATTGCTCGTGGGCTGTAGCAATTCCATCACTAGGTATGTGCCCAAGAAAAATGAAAATATATGTTCATACAGAAACTTGTACGTGAATATTTGTAGTAGCATTGTTCTTAATAGTGAAAATGTAGAAATGACCCAGTTGCCCATCACCTGATGAATGGATCCAGTATAGTTTATCCACACAGTGATGTATCATAAAAAGGAATGAGGAATAAGTACTAATGCATGCTGTTAACATGGGTGAATCTTGAAAATGTAAAGTGAAAGATGGCAGACACAGAAGACCTTGTCTATACAGTGTGATTCAATTTGTATGAAATGTCTAAAACAGAAAGCCTGTAGAGACAGAGAGTAGATTAGTGGCTTAATGGCTCTAGGACTAGGAAGGAATGCAGAATGGGGAATGACTGCGAATGGGCGTGAGATCCCTTTTATGATGTGGCAAAAATGTTTTGTAATTAGTGCTGATACCCAACCTCCTGGATGAGTAAAAACCACTGAGTAGTATACTTCAAATGAGTAAATTTTATGGCATGTGAGTCATATCCCAACAATGTTTTTAAAACATGAAAAAATAAGGTTCTAATTCCAGGAGTCTGAATAAGGAGATTATCAATATAAGAAGAAAGAGCCAAATTATAAGAACTCACATTGGCGCTATAACACACATTGCTTAGAAAATCAGTGAGAAGGGGAAGGAGACGTGGACATGTTGGGGTTTGGGAGTAAAAGACAAGCAGTTGTCACATTGTAGTATCACATTAAAGTTGGTATGAGCAACAAAGTGAACAATACTGAGACTCTGTACTTTTCCCTAAATCCATACTGGCCTTGAGTCCTGTGGTGTGGCTAAGCTGCATGCAGAGAGGACCTAGGGGACCAGTGTGGGGAGGATCCTTGTAGGAAGAAGTGGGTACTGAGGTAGGTGCCAGGTAACCTGGACAGTTTTGTGCCCCTGGAGGTCAGGAACTATCTTGTCCATCTAAAGGGTGCTAACTGAGGTCAGCGTATGTGGTCTAGGGAGCTGTGGTCCCAGGAGATGAAGGTAAGGAAGCCACAGGAATGAGAGGGTGGAGAGCAGGGTTCCACCAAGCAAGAACTGAAAGATACAAGAAAGGTTCCTTGCTGTCAGAGAATCCAGTGGGATCTGCACAAATCTTCTTGTCCGTGACCATACAACACACGCAAAACTAGGCTTAGATTAGCCTTCCTTTTGTTCATCAGTCACTTCCATTTGTGCCAAACATTACTCTGCTTTTAAGAAACTGTTAATTATCTATAGAACTTCATTTAAATTTTATGTTTATATGTTTTCTGTTGGAAAAAGAATATACTAATTGGCAAATGTTGATGTGAGAGCAACAAGTATTTAATACTTTAAAGTACATGAGCTTTGATTTTGCTGCATGAAGTAGGCCACTGGCTTATTGTCACTCAGTGCCTTCTGTATTGTGCTAGCTCTAAAGGATGTTATGTGGGCAGCACCTGAGTTGTCTTACCTACACATGGTGTTGCGTGTATGAGTGGTGGATGAATATGCAGTTACACAGGCGGGCCCTGATGAATTTGTCTAACCTGCAAATGGCTTGTATATATTAATAGTGGCTGTAGCCATAGCAAGTCCTCATCCCTCCTGTTGACTCCTTTTAAACTTTGCTGGTATTAAGTAAAACGTTGCATGTGACCACGTCCACCCCAGTAAGTTAGTTTTTAAGTTGTAGTAGAGTTGTGGAGGGTGGGGGAGAAAAAGGAAGCTTTTTCTTTCTTTTTGAAGCTTGTGAGTTTAGAAGGGTAAAAGTGGTGAATAAGCAAAACTCTTTAGGGACCTGACATCACAAAATGGTCATTTACCTCCAAGTAATTTTCCCTGAAGAGTTCATAGGTTTTCTTTTTATTTTGACTCATTCATAAGTGGTATTAAAGACTTATTTTGGTTTAGAATTTTGCAGATACCCTCTTTCCCTGCTCGCCTTTCTCTCTGTGCGTGTGTGTGTGTGTGTGTGTGTGTGTGTGTGTGTGCGTTGCTGATGGAACCCAGGACCCCATGTGTGCTAAGTAAGTGGCAAACTATTGGTGCCCAGAATTTTGTGTTTTAAAAGACCAAGCGTTGTTTGATAGGTTGGGGTGAATTCTTTCATCCTGCAGCATTGCTCTAATTTGTTTAGACTGATCATATTTCTTCTAGTGCCTCTGGGTAAGATTTAGCTTTCCTGAGAGGATTGTTTTAATTTGGGAGTGGAAGGAACAGTGGGAAGACAAGTAGGTGTTAGGTGTTTTTATACCTTAAAGGAGGCTAAAGTCAGGGAGGAGTGTGGTAGTTGGGGACTTTGGGCAGGTTGAGGAGGCCGGAGTGTCCAAGGGGCACTTGAAAGACAAGCTTTTTCTCCTTGCAACCTTGCTTTGGACTTGCTCTGTACTCTGGAAAAAGAGAAAAGAAGTTCTTTCTCCATTTCTTTTTGGGCCAGATGACTTTTCTGATGCGAGAACCCAGAGCTGATGCTGGCTTAGGGCCACATTTCAGCGGTAGCTTTTGTGATGAGGTCTGTGGACACAGCCACAATTTGTAAATATTTTTCCCTGGAGAAGTGAGTACCAAATACCTGACTTAGAAATAAACTCCTGTGATAGGACTGGTTTGTGAGTTGACTTAGCACTGTGTTCTTGCTGGCGGCACCCCAGATCCATTTGCTTGAAACCACAGTCCGAGTGTGAAATGTGTGTGTGACAGCCCAAGTTGCACAAAATTCCACCGAAGGGCACTGTTTGCGTTAGGCAGTCTAAGACAGTGAGTAGCCTTGGCTGAGGCCTCACTTACTTTTGTTAAAAAAAGATTACTGAATTTAGTGTCTTCCGTTATGGGGATATTTGTAACTATACGTGTTAGTTTAAATACGATACTAATTTTAGTCATTTAAGTGAGGATATAAAGCATATTGGGAACATTTGACATAAAAATTAAAGAGGCTATTGCAGGGAACAAAAGTTCTCTGTGACTTGACAGCTGCTGTTAAAAAGTGGCACGAGCAGCCTTGCTCCGGCCCCCAGCTGCCTGAAGTTGCTGCAACCTTCTCTAGTGTTACCAGAGGAATTCGTGCTGCCCTTGTTAGAACCAGGTCCTTATGTGTTTAGGGAGGCTAAGCCTTAACTCTCTGGTGTAGTGATCAGCTACTGGGTTCTCAGTAGGCAGTATTTTGAGATTTTAACTATGTGCATCATATTTCTTAACTGCAAAAAAGTTTACTGGCTTGGGTGCATCAAATCTAGTTCTGAATGTTTTGAGGCATACGTGGCGGAACTTTTTTTTTTGCGGCACTGGGGATCAAACTCACAGCCTCATGCCTGCCACACAGGTGCTTAAGCCACTGAGCCAAACTCCCAGCCCTAGTTTTTTTGAGGCAGGGTCGCACTATGTAGCTCAGGCCAACCTTGGGCTCGCGTTGTAGCCCAAGCCGGCCGCGAACTCACAATGCTCCACCTACCTCAGCCTCCTGAGTGCTGGGATTAAAGGTGTGTAGCACCACACCCGGCTCATGGCAGAACTTTAACTGGAATTTATTTTAGTTCTGTTGAAATCCCACAGACAGAGACTTAAAACTGAAGGTGCGTGGTTTGCCTCAGATTCCCAGAACTAGCCCAGAGGACAGCCCTGAGCTGGTTTTGTGCGCTTAGCCTGCACCTACCCTAGGGAATAACTGGAGAGCTAAGGGTTCTGACAAGGGTGTTTTTGAAGACCCGTTAGCACATGATGTGTCTCTGGGTCCTTTCCTACCTCTATACACAGTGGAGGAGAGACAGGGGATACTTCTTATGCCCCCTTCACGGAGGCCAAATGAGTGGCAGTGGCAGGGTTGGAACTTCAACAGAATCATTCTGAAAACCTGACGTGTGTCCCCTAGTATTTGGGGGATGTAAGGATTAGTATGCAAATCTGTGGGTCACTCGCACTGAGAGAGCAGAGTGTAAGGAAGGGAAGAGACTGTCTAGTGGGCAGTCTGCACTGGGAAGACAGTGTTTTCCTGAGCTTCTGGAATGAGCCAGCTTAAAATATTTAGAAAGAGATGCTGTCATGGTCACCTCAAAGATGATCTGAGCCGTGGGAGGGACCCATAAAAACCTCAGATTGAGTGGGAGTTGTAAATCGCCTCAGAATTTTATGTCAAAGGCTCCATCTTAGGGACTCTCCCAGGAAACCCACAGATTCTCATGAGAGCCTGAACATCATGTTTCATTGATGTGACCTTTTGACACACCCCCTACCTTTCCCTATTCCTTCGCCTCCCACCCCAGGGAGCCAGAGACAGCTTATGTGAGGGCACAAGAGATGCAGAATAAGAGGGAGAGAGGAAGGGAAGATGGCATGCACCCCAAATAATAGTTGCAGACTTCTCAGCTTAGTCTAGAAAGGGGAGAAACTTTAATTCAGATGAGTATTGAGTAGTGTAATTAGTCACTGAACTCAGCATCTTGATTATTGAAATTACAATGCTTCTAGAGCAGAAAGTGATGTGAGGGAGATTTATAATCAAAGAATAATCAGGGAAAGTAATGAGACTTTCTTAGATTTTCATTCAGGAACAAGGAAAAACTTGCCCACAGAAGGGTGTGAAAGGAAAATTTTAAGCTTATACCTTATTGAGTCTGTTAGTTATTTGTATGTTTATCATTTATATATTCATATGTACACAGAAATTGAGAAGGTAAGCAGTTACAGGAGGACATTGTTAGTAACAGTTACATGATGTATATATTGAGCTTAGTATTCATATTTTCCAAGTCACAACTTTCAACACTAAGACAGAAATTTTGAAGTTGGGAAAATCCTGATTGTGTCATCACCTAAAAGGAAATAAATTTTTTTCCCTCTTTGTGGTGTTGGGGATTGAACTCAGATCCTTGTGCGTGCTGGAAAGTGCGTTACTATTGAGCTATATGCCCAGCCTCAAATGGTAGGATGCCCAGGGGTGAAATGACAACATGCTGAGATAATTTTCTTATTGGAGTGTTGAAAATATTGCAGAAAAAGCAAGATGTGGTTTTGCTATAATTTATTAAGGCGCACTATGTGTTGTGTACCATGCTTTGTGTTCCACATTGGTATTTTGATTTTTTGTAGTAATCCTGCCAAATTGCTGTTATTTCCAATGGATAGATGGAAATGGGGGTTCAGACGGGTTAAATGAACTGCTCTGGTTCCCACAGCCAGAGTTTAGAGCTCATGTCTCTGTCTGTCTGACATGGACCTTTGCAGTCTTCTCTGCTGCTATCGCGGGTGACCCCACAGCCTGGAGATGGAGATATAGGTGGGGCAGGGACGGGTAACCTCAGCCTGTGCTGCTACCGTGGAAGAGGACCGAAAGTACACAGCAGTCACTGGTGAACGACAGCCCCTGGTTAGTGGCAGCTTTGTGGGCTTTCCCACCCCGGTTCTGGGAAGAGTTCTTTACATTTACCACCTGGGAGGTTTCCTTTTCTGTTGTCTTCCCTTTCTGCCACATTAAAGCGGCCATTGGAATATGCCCTCCTTCACCTTCTCTCACTTTTTTTTTTCTGTTCAGAAATGGGGTTAGAGATGCTTCATTTTGCCCAACGACTCAAACAACTAGAAAGTGGGATCACATTGGGATTTGAATTTCAGGTCTTTGTGACATTCTCTTCTCATCATGCTCTCTGCGGCAACAACTTTATAAATGCATCTATTCATAGAAAGCAAGCCCTTATGAAATCTCATGTTTTGGTTTATTTTATCATGGGTTTAAAAAATAAGACATGTCTTTTGGATAGAAGTGATAGGGGAATGCTGACTCATAATGGAGGGTAGCGGAGAATTGCAGCATTTTCCATCTAGAATGCTTCACAGCCTGGTGCCTAGTGTAGGGGCGAGGGAGGAGCTGAGCAAGGAGTTGAAGACAAGTCTGTGTCTTGGTGGGTCTGGTCTCCCTCCCTCCCTATTTCTCTCTCTCCCCCACTCCCTCCTCCCTTCCTTCCTCCCTTCCTTCCTTCCTTCCTTCCTTCCTTCCTTCCTTCCTTCCTTCCATTGTGTTTCATTTCATAGGCCTGTAAGGGAGTGAAAAATTTGAAACTTCATGAATTTTATCAAATAGCAACAATTCTTTGAATATGAGTTTAGGATTAGATCTAAAAAAAAATTTTTTTTTTTGGCGGTACCGGGGATGAAACTCAAAACCTCGCGCCTGCCAGACAGGCACTTAATAAGCCACTGAGCCAAACTCTGGGCCCTAGTTTTTTGAGGCAGGGTCGCACTATGTAGCTCAGGTCGGCCTTGCGCTCACGTTGTAGCCTGAGCCGGCCTTGAACTCACAACGCTCCTCCTACCTCAGCCTCCGGAGAGCTGGGATTAAAGGCGTGTGCCACCACACCCAGCTTTAGATCTAAATTTGAATTGCAGTTCTGCTTACTGAGTTACCTTGTAGAAGTAACACAGTTCTGTGCCTCATTTTTAAAAAGTCTGTAAAAGGTGGTATTGGAAGGCTCATTGTTAGAATTAAGTGAGAAAATGTTTGTCAAGATATAAAATGTAATACCATAAGTGACCTGTCATGTGGTCAGCACTTGGTCCTGGTGACTGCCGTTACTGTGACTGAGGGCGCCTCACTTCTTTGGGAGCAGTGGAAGCAGGGGGGGCACATGTGTCTGGCAGACTCCAGAGAGACACAGTTGGGGATCTTGAGGAGCCTGAGACTTGTGAATGTGTCGGACTGTGTGGGAACTAGGCAGGTTGCTTTACGTTTTAGATGAGACCCTGCCTTTGTGAAGCTTACATTCTAGTTGGATGAAAGGAGGAATGGACAATAAATATACAAAACAGAATGTAAGATATGTGTGTTGGGGGAGGGGAAAGGCGGTAGTAACAGAGAAGAGGGGAAGATAGAGCCCAGGAAATATTCTGAGTAAGAAAGAAAACAGCAAAGGCTTCTAGATCATTTATTTGGGCATGGGTGAGATGAGAGCTCAGGGTTAACCAAGGATTCCTTACTTTTTTTTCTTGATTTGGCACTGTAGTTCGTGGGACCTACAGGATTTTCAGAATATTAATTTTAGTATGAAGTTTGTCAAAGATGTGTAGAAGTTCAGGCATAGGATAATATACACACGTATATCCATTATCTGCAATGAATAGTAATCCGTTTTGTCATACTTGGTTCATCTGTTTCCTTCTCCTCTTCCCACACCCTATGCCTTTAGAGGACTCCTAAGAGTTTCCTGAGAAGGGTGCTGTGTTCTGAAATACCCGTTGCCAGGCCCCAGTGGTGCCTCAGATCTAGCCTTTCAGCCCTTTTCTGTGCAAAGCCACTTGGCAGATTTAACCCCTGGGTTGGATTCTGGAGCTTCCCTGAACCTTCAGTAAAACCCCAGTCCAGTGACTGAGCAGACTCCGCCCTGTGGCAGTGCTTGGGAACTACACTTTCACCCACTGATCAGGAGAAAGTGAGTTGTCACCCCTGTCCACTGACTGAAGAAGGGCAGCTCAATCTCTTTCCTCTTCACCATTCTTTTCCTCCTTAACATAGCATGTTTGAATAGGAAGATAGCAGTTCTTTTAGGAGGCCAACTAGAGTGCTGTTTGTGCAATCTGGAGGCATATAATAACAATCCTGCTTATCACAGCAAAATACTCTTGCGCTGTTAAGGGCTTTTGACAACTTTACACAGATCAGATTTTATCAGGGGGAATAGCTCTCTGTTGGATGAGCTAGCTTCTCCAATCCTAACGAAAGAGACAGAAGTTTCTTTGTCCTGTTAACAACCTGGGAGGAATCCTGTCCTTTGAGTGGGGCATTCTGTTTCCCTTCAGGGTATGCTGCTGAGCCTTTGGTCCACCCTCTTTGCCTGCTCTTGCCACAGCCTCCACTGTTTAGCTCAGTGCATTACTGTGCACATGTGTGTAAAAGTGCAAATCTTAGTTGTACAGCTTAATGGATTTCTTTTATGTATATACCTGTGTAATTAATGCTCACATTCAGAAAACATCTCCAGAATGCCACATGGGGAGCTCTTACCTTGATTTACAACATTGAGACACCAAGTTCCAGAGGTCATGTGGTTGACGTGTGGTGTAACTGGGGCTGGAATTACTGTAGCTGCTTCTGGGCTTAGCAAGTCTTTATAGTTGAATAAAAATATTAGTTCAGACACGTAAGTGCTTGGGAGCAGTGAGATAGTTGTTGTATGGTTAGCATGAACATCAGCAGCAGCACGGCCTGATACTTTATGTACATTAGCTCATTTCATCCGTGGTACAGAATTTTGTCACTATTCCTGTTCTATGCAAACTGAAAGTCAGAAACAGGGAGAGATTGCCTCAGATCCCACAGCTAGGAGGGAACAGTTAGGTTTAAACACCAGATTGGCCGTGACAAGGGACTGGTGGTTTCTCACTGTGGTCTGCTGTCTCAAATACCTGGTACCTAAGGTAAAGTGATGGAGCTGTTTTTGCTGTGGCAGGAGATGGTTGTCTTTCTTACCAGTACGTAATGAGTGCTCATTTTAGGCATCCTCTGATCTGTTGCTTACTGGAAAAATTATCAGAGAGGAAATTCTTCCCCTCCCCTTGTTTTGTGCTTGTGTTTTTGGGCTTGGTCTCCAGGCCTTGCTTATGCTAAGCAAGCTCTCTCCTACCATGCCACAAGCTGAACCAGGGTAGTGTTTGATTCTTTGCCAGGCCCTAGAGTGATGTCTGCTAGAAAACAATCTTTCAGTGAGGCTTACCCTTTAAGACGTGTAGCAAGAAGGTGATGTCTTTCTAGATGAATTATGAAAACAGGATAGAGCAAATATGAGATGTGGATCTAATTACCCACACACGTTAATTTATGAGTTAGTCACGTAGCAAAACTCTTATAACATTGGATCTGACATTTAAAGAAATGTGAAACTTCTACAGCCACTAAAAGGAAAAACAGTTTATTATAATGAACTTTAGAATTGCATAAATCAACAATGCATGTTAATGTTGAATTGTAAAACCCTATCATATTTGAAGAATTCTAACTATTTTGCATGGCTTGAATGTTTATAAAAATATATTTAATGTTTTTCCGTTCATTTGACATTTTCAGCTAGAATGGCAGGGGACAGTGTATCACTTTCAGGGATAAAATAAGAGTAGCCAGTTAAATTCAGGTATTACAAGATGAAAATATGGTGAGAAATACCAGTTTGTGGTGTAGAAGCACATCTCAAATTTTTTTTTTTTCCTTTTCTTTTTTGAGACAGGGTTTCAATCACCATCATCAGGTTGTCCTTGAAATGACTGTGTAGTGCTGGTTGGCCTCGAACTTCTGGTGATCTTACTGCCTCAGCCTCCTGAGTGCTGGGATTACAGCTGTGCACCACCAGCTGGCTTCAAACTAATCTTAAAAGTATAGGCAGCGTGCTTTATCTGGCTTACTTGATGACAGACTGCTTTTTGTCCATTTTTTTAAAAAATTTCGTGCATACAAAGAATATTGTTGCCATTTGTATTTGAAGAGCTATGAGTGCCATGAGTAAGTTTAGGATTGTTTTGATACTTGTTTATCTTAAACTCATGGGATGATGGTTTACTACTAAAAGCTAATGCTGACAAATGGTTCATTTAACCTTCGTTTAGTAAGTAATACATTTCAGTGAAACTATCAAGAAGGAAATTAGGATTATGGATAACGAATCCTGCAATTAAGGTCATTACTAAAATATAAGTAAAATGCAGAAAGTGTCTTTGCGAAATAAATATGTAAAACCATGGTAGCAGCAAATTACTATCCTTCTTCGCTTCCTGCCCAAAGCAGTTCTGTCTACTGTCTTATTCCCGGCACAGTTTATGAGTGGCTTTCTGAACATAAGTAAGCAAGCTGAGGGGTGTAGCTTAAGAATGCTGTGTCCTAGAGCTAGGTCCTGCTGCCAGCAAGAATGGCCTGCACGCCCAGCATTAAGCCTTCACGACGTCATTTTCTCGGATTTGGTTAATGAGCAGGGAGGCAAGGGGGTTGCCAGGAGGTCAGTCCCCAGTAGGACAGAGGACCCCCTGAGGTGTCGGTGTCCTGGTCAGTGGCTTTCCCTCAGTAGAAATACCTCTGCTCAGAATATTAGTTTACCTTTTAAACCTTTTTAAAGAAATTTGTGAAACTTTAACTGTCCATTCTTCCTGTGATGAGTCACAGGGTCATAGCTGCCTTCGATAAATGGAAAAACATACAATTTAAGAGAAAAACAAAGATGTCAGTGAATGCTTGAGGTTCCTGCAGGTGAAATAACCCTGAAATGGTTTCCTGATGTAATGTGTGGCACAGAAGGCAGCCGAAGGGAGGGAGGAAGACAGAGTGTGAGGAAGAAGGTGGGGATGGAGTGAGTGTTCTCCCTTGTCTTCGTTTCTTTCCCTTGTTATTGATGGTTATTTTAAATCATGTAAGTCTGAATTATAATTTATTGTGTGTTTTTCTGTTTTTTCAAGAATTTGAGTCTTAGATTCTTAGCCTTAAATAATCATGAAAAAATTATCCAAGAAGGACGTCTACTTTGCAGCCTTTTTGCATATTTCAGATGAGAAAATTCAGAGATGTTTTGTACCTTCACTTTGGAAGATGTTATAAAGAGACTTCATTTATTAAGAGAATTAACATGGTAGGGTCAATGCTGATGTAGTGGAATCATTTGACTTAGTTTTAGATAAGTGGAATTTGATAAACAGCATGGTTTTATAGGTAGGCACACAAACGAATTTTAAAATAAGGCCTTTTTTTTTTTTTAACAGTCCTATTTTGTAACAGATTACGATCCAACCATTGAAGATTCCTATACAAAGCAGTGTGTGATAGATGACAGAGCAGCCCGGCTAGATAGTAAGTAAATGTATTTATTTGATAGTTCACATGTCCTGTTTTTAAAAAGTTATCTCTGATGTTTTGCTAGGTTAAACAGTATAACTGAAATACTGGATGATCTTGACTATAAATCAGCCCTCCTCTTTTATTAGTTTTTATTGTTGAATGTGCATGTTGGTCTATTTGAATATTCCTCAGTAAGTAAAAAGTGTAATGGTCATTGGATTGATCTGCTGCTGAAACTGGTCCTATCGTTTCACTTGTTGGGATGTATTTGTTGGGACAGTTGGAAAGAATGTTAGGACTCAGCCCTTTCTACCCCTGGGCCAAGATTATAGTCAGGGGAGTGACCATAGAAAAGGTTCAGTATCTGTTAACTTAGAATTTATAAAAACGCACACATCCTTCAACAAGTATGTGTTTGGTTAGACGTCCTACCGCTCCGCAGAATAAAATCCTGTTTTTTTTTTTTAACTTGGATGATTCTTATTCACAGAGATCCAGAAATACGTTAGCACTTGTGCTGTAAGTATGGTATGGGAGGGAGTGCAACTAAAATTTCTTTTTTGAACTTATTTTTTCAATTTTTTTTTACACAGTAGAGATAAACATCAAAGTAATTTCAGAGATTGTCTGATTCCATCTGCCTAAATGTGTTTGATATTTTTAACCTTCTAATTGATATGCTAATATATTCTAACCACAAAATCAGCCTGTACTGATGGAGTCCAACTCTGAAACTGTCTGTCTTTAGAATATGTTTCTCTGGTATGTAGCATAAAGTGCTAAGAGAGGAATGCTGCTTCCTTATTATACCAATGATGAGGCGCTCTCTAGAGGACCCACGTGAAGGGAGCCTCTCCTTACGGAGAAGCAGTTTATAAAACAAAAACACAAATATAGTTCCCTTTGTTGTCGTTTTTCTTTAGTTTTGGATACAGCTGGACAAGAAGAGTTTGGAGCCATGAGAGAACAGTACATGAGGACCGGCGAAGGCTTCCTGTTGGTCTTTTCAGTCACAGACAGAGGCAGGTTTGTACCGCTATTAAAGTATAGCCCACTAGTCCTATCTGGATTACAATTTGTTGAATTTGGAAATTATTGTTTTTATAGAAAAAGGAAAAGAAAGGAAGTACTGAATGGATCATAGAGCTCGCTGAATTCTGATCTTTGCCAAATTGATTACCTTTTTCTTTTCTCTTTTTAAAGTTTTGAAGAAATCTATAAGTTTCAAAGACAGATTCTCAGAGTAAAGGATCGTGATGAGTTTCCAATGATTTTAATTGGAAACAAAGCAGACCTGGATCATCAAAGGCAGGTAAGGAATTAAGGGAATGATAGAAAGTCCTTGCTTCAAAACACTGTACCACATGTCACTTTGGTGTTTATTGCTGAGTCTGGCACATTGGCTCTTCCAGAAGCATAACTGATTTAAAAAATCAAAAGAAATATTTGAGAAAAGTAAATTTTCACACAGTTTTTCACAAAATTTCAGAAGATTCTATAAGCCTATTTGTTCCGGTCTCATTTCCATATAATTTCTTGGGGGAACATTCAAAATCTAATTCAGTTACACCCAAATACCTAGTTTATTCACCATTAATATGAAATTACAAAATGATTTTAATGTAAATTATAGTTCTGTATTTGGATTTTTTGTAACTCCAATTGCTTAGCCAACTCTGGTAACCTTCAAGCTTATGACTATATTTAATATTTCTTAGAAAACAGGTCCCTGTCCCTTCAAATAATGGTTTCTCAGCCATACCTGTTTGTGTCTCGTATATATCAAAAAGATTAGTAAGACATTGAATATAGGAACCATGAAGCCTCTCAGTTTTGTTCATAATTTATCATTAGCACATAGAACAAAGATAGTAAGTATTTGTTGAGTGAATGAATCTGGGCATCACTGTCTGAAGATGTGACGTGAATATGATGATTCTCTCTACATAATAGGTATTTTTAAAAACAAGTTTTGCCTCTGTAAACTTGACTAATATGACATACCCCTAAGTGAGCGTTGTAAATATTGTGGTTTATTCCTGTTAAAACCAATTTGTTAAGGTAAAATTACCCTTATTTTGTTCTCTCTTTGGAAATATGTAGTACTAGCTGAACTCACTATTGTGCATTTGTTAGTACTGTACTATTTGTGCTTTAAACTGAGTCTTGGAAGTTCCCAAACTGTTTGTTGCAGTAGTCATCTTGAATGTTTAAAACAATTCTCAGTAGATCTCAAACCTACCAAATCAGAATATCTAGGAGAGAAGGCCTAGCTTTTGATGTCTTTATACATTTCTCTAGCTTGAGGAATCTTTAGAAAATACATTTGTAGCTGGACATGGTGGTGCACGCCTTTAATCCCAGCATGCGGGAGGCTGAGATAGGTGGAGCATTGTGAGTTTGAGGCTGGCTTGGGCTACAATGTGAGCAAGGCTGGCCTGAACTACATAGTGCGACCCTGCCTCGAAAAAAATAGGGCCTGGAGTTTGACTCAGTGGCTTAAGCGCCTGCCTGGAGGGGTGAGGTTGTGAGTTCAATCCCAGGTACCAGAAAAAAAAAAAAAAGAAAAAGAAAATACATTTGTTTAGCTTTTAGTCTCTTGATTTCTGACTTCACAGGGTTCTATTTTTGTTCCATGTGTTCTTTTTGTTTGCTTTGGTGATAGCAATGCTATTTCTACTTCTTAGTTAAAAGTATGCTACATCAGTGAGCTCAAAAGCAGTTTTGTATGTTTGTAAATTTTACTGACCTTGATTCCTAGAAGAGAGTGATGTGAAACTAGGCTTTAAAAGTACACTAAGTGAACATATATGCCTGTGATTTCAGCACTCTAGGAGGCTGAGGCAGGAGGATCCCAAGTTCAAGACCAGCCCTAGTGACTTAGAGACTTAGCCAGACCATGTCTTGAAATAAGAAAGAGGGAATGGATATAGCTCAGTGTTGGGATTCCATCACCAGTACCATATTTAAGGGGGGAAAAAAATCCCAAAGTAATGAAGTACATAAACAGCCTTAGTACTGGGATTGTTTTATCATCCTCTAGACCATGAATTCATTAAGTTTTCTGATGATGTACAAGGAATAGGTCATTTGCTATTTTTTTTTTTTTGATCTGAGTTACATCATTATGCATGATGGGCAGGACGAAATAACTTTTTGAGGAAAATTAAAGAGTAAGATTCTTAATGACCTATCTTTCTCTCCTTGTACCAAATTTATATTAATATATAATTTGAAATAGACTTAAATGCATATTTGTTTTTCTGTCTTCTTTTACTAGAGGATGTACTTACTTACTTGATTGGTCAGACTCCATTTATCTAACGTGTTTATTTAGTTAACTGTTATTCTTCTAAGTTTTGTAAAGTGCCTTCCTAGCTTCAGAGGACATCTTGAAGTGGTAAGAGAATGAGAAAAGGAAACTAAGTTTTATCAGTGATAACCTTAATTACAGTGGGAGCTCTGAGAAAGTACTTTTAAAGCAGCAAGAGGAAGTTTTCGATTGCTCAAGTCTTGAAAGGTTAGTAAGAAAGAAATTGAGAGTGTAGGCATACAGAGAAGGGTGACATCATAGGAAGAAGGAACAGAATTTGTGAACAAGTAGGGTTATTTCTATGGGAAGGAATTTCCATGTCAAATTTTTAAAAATAGAAATTGTCCATCCTAAATTGGTGGCTCTATGAAGCTGACTCTTCTTCCTTGACTTCCTTACTTACTGTTAAATGCTTACATAATTTGATCTGTGTTTCAGATTCATAGGCCTTATACATATAGACATGTTGTTTTGTACAAAGGCAAGGTAAATGTAGAAATCATATAAACTTGGCTGTACCAGTGCTATGGAGAACCTGCCTTCTACCCTGTTTGAATGCAACAGGGGCACAAACCGATATGAAGTAATTGTTGGATGTGTGTGGATTAATGTAACAAAGTTAATGCTGTTGTATTAAGGTTGCTGAATTTTGGGAATAGAATATTAAATATCCAGAGCAAATTACTTGAAAAAAATTAAAGGGAATAATGCAGTGAGATCAAGTGGGTTTAGGAATAACTCAGATTCCAGTCAGTAAGAGTGAAAAACTTTACATTCTTGGGGTATTGGGCAATACAAGTGTAGAGGGTTTTGTCCTGGTAGGGGAGCAGGATTAAATACTTTTATCACACTGTATAACAAAACCTGAAGCATGACCCCAAAGGATCAGACTGTTCCCAAATAACTAAATCCGAGGAAAAAACCTCAAGAATATGTACAGAATTATAAGCTGTCTTGAGCTGCTATGTTACACTCCCAGGCTTCCATTTAAAAATTACCAGGCATGAAAAGGAAAAACATGCTCCATCGTAAGAGGAAAACTGATAAATAGAAACCGATTGAGAAATGACACAGATGATAGAAGTAGTAGACAGAGACACTGAGAATTATTTTGTCTATACCCCACATTTAAGAAGATAGAAAAAGAACTATGGTAAGTAGAAGTGATGTAGAAAATATAAAAAGATCCAAATCAAACTTTTAGAATGTAAAACTGTGAGATGAAAATGCACTCACTAGATGATCTTAATAGCAGAAGTAATCACTGAAAATTTCTAAATTTGGCGGAAACTAATGCACACATCCAAGAAGTTCAGCAAACTCTCAGCACAAGAATCATGAAGAAAAATACAAGATACATCACAGTAAAATTTTTTAAAACTGGTGATGAGGAGAAAATCTGAAAAATAGCCAGAGGAAAATAAAGCATTGCATATAGATGAACAAAGGTAAGGAGAGTTATATTATTTCTTGTTGGAAACAGTGCAAGCCAGAAGATAACTATACGATGTTTAAAGGTAGTGAAAAAATGTTACGTAGTATGTAGTACCCACCAACATTTATTTCAAGAATGGAGAGCTAGTGAGTTTTCCCAGATATGTAAAGTATGAGTTCATCATTAGCCAGCATTCCAAGAAATCTGTGTAAGGGAAATGCTTAGGCAGAAGGAGATCGGAGTCAACACAAAAGAACAAAGAGCACTGGGAATCTTAATGATATGATATGGGTAAATAGATTGCTTTTGTTGTTTAAATCTCTTTAAAATGTAATTGAACGTTTAAAACCAGAACACTGTGTTGTCAGGTACAAGGTTATAATAAAGCCAAAGGGAGAAGTAGATGATTGCAAGGTTCTTAAACTGTACATGCATTGGTATAGTATTTGAGCAAGACTATGACGAATTAAAATGAATATTCTAAACTCTAAAGCAACCACTAAGATAGCGTAATACAGGAGATAAAATGGAATTTGAAAACAACTCAGTTAACCCAAAAGGCAGAAAAAAAGGATAAATGTGAGAACAAAGAACACATGGAACAAATAGGAAGCAAGCAGCAAGATGATTTAACTACATCAGTGATCAAATTACATATTAATTGTGTACGCACCTCATTTGAAAGGTGGATGTTGTCAGATTGGATGAAAAAGCATGACCCTATAAAAAAATCTATTCTAAAGACAAATAAGTTAAAAGTAAAAGGGTGAAGTAAGACATATCTTAACAATAACGAAAATAAAGTCTGTATAAATAAAGTCAAATTTTGAGCAAAGAGTATTACGAGGGATTAAAGAGGGTTGTTTATATATTTAAGTTTATGGGTACATTTTAGATATTCATGATGGTCATATTCATCATAGGGAATTTGTACCTGATATATTTTGATTTTTTTTTTTTTTTTTTTTTTTTTTTTTTTTTTTTTTTGCGGTACTGGGGATTGAACTCACAACCTCGTGCCTGCCAGGGCAGGTGCTTAAGCCACTGAGCCAAACTCCCAGCCCTTGATTTCTTTATTTTTAAGAGAGTTGTTTCTTAATGATAAAGAGATCAATTCACCAAGAGGCGCAATAGCCTTCTTCTTTTAATTTTTTTTTTAACTGAGCGTTGAACCCAGCGACTTTACACTGAGGCCTCAGTCCTTTTAATTTTTGAGACAGAGTCTTGCTGAGTTGCTATGTTTCCCAGGCTGGCTTCCAATTCGTGATCCTTGATTTAGCCTCTGAAGTATTTTAGATTATAGGCGTGTATCCCCACACCTAGTCAGGCCACGATGATCCTAAACATTTATGTACCTTCATAACACCTTCAAAACTCCTGAGGTGAGAGTTAAAAAAAGAACTGTGAAGAGAAATGGACAAATTCACACTCAACAGATTCTCACTTTACAGACTTAGCAACTGCAACAATTGGTAAGTACAAAGAAAATTAGATAATAGATGACTTGAACAATCCTATCAAACAGCTTATCCCAGCTAACAATTGGTGAACACTCCACCCAATGACAGAGTACACAGTCTTTTGAAACTAGAATCAATCATAAAGCATGTCTCGATAAATGTAAAGTCTATTCAAACAACATGTATTTTCTGATGACAGTGGAATCAAATTGGAAATTAATAATAGATATGTAGGAAATCTTCAAATATTGGGAAATGTAGCACAAGAAAAAATCAAAAGGGTGATTTCACAGTACTATGAACTGAATGAAAATTAAATAGTGTCAAAATTTGTGGAATGTTACTAAGAAATGTAGAGAAGTTTTATAATAATACCTGTATTAGAGCATGAAAGTACCTTAATTTGAAAACCTTAAGTTCTGCCTTAAACTAGAAGAAAGCAATTTGAAATCGTATTAAGTAGAAGGGAGATAGGAATGGAACCCAATTAAGTAAAAAGTAGGAGAACTGAGAGACAGTGGTGGAGCAGGTACTTAATATGAGCAAGGTCCAGCACCTGAACAACTGAAAAACAGAAACAGAATATAGGAACCATAAAGGTTGGGGCATGGTGGTGCATGCCTGGAATCCCAGCACTCTGGGAAACTGTGGCAAGAGGATGACAAATTTGAGCCTAGCCCAAGTTACCTTAGAGAAACCCTGTCTGAAAGTGAAAATAATGGTGGCGATGAGGGTTGGGGTGGGATTGGGACTTCACCCCCCGCCCCTGGTACTGCAGAAACAAATCAGACACCCCCTCTGTAACAAAACAAAACAAAAAATAGTACCATAGAGGAATAAAATCCAAAAGCTTGACTTAGAAGATCAATAGAACTGACAAATCTCTGGCCAGAATGATCACATAAAAAAGACACAAATGAGTATTTGGAATGAGCGAGGAATCATTGTTACTTCATATGTTACAGGTATGTAAAAGATAATAGAGAAATGCTATAAACTTTATGCTGTTAAAATTCAGTAAGTTATATGAAACGGACATGTTCCTTGAAAGGAACAAACTAACTCACTCAAGAATCATATAAGCGAAGCCAAGTGTGGTGATACACACCTGTAAACCCAGCACATCAGGGATTGAGACTGGAAGATTGGCAACAATTCAAGGCCAGCAGTATGTAGTGAGTTCAAGTTCAGCCTGAACTACATAAGAAGACCCTATTTCAAAAACAAAAACAAAACAAAAACCACTAAGCTGAACAGTGTTCTATATATCAAATAAATTTTATTTGTCACAAAAACTTTCCTTCAAAGAAAATCCCAAGCCCAGCTGGATTCGCTGGTGAATTATACATATTGAAAAGGAATACTCCCTATGGTGTATGAACAGTTGGAATATTGAAGAGAATTCTTTCCAGCTTATTACATGAAAGCATCATTACTATGTAACCAAACCAAAGATATGAAAACCACAGTGTGGTATCTCTTATGAGCATAAATATAAAAATTCTTAATAAAACGTTAGTAAATTGAATTTAACAAATATGAAAATCACTCAAGTAGATTTTATTCCAGGAATGGAGAGTTGGCATAGCATTTTAAAACAAGTCAGTAGAACTCATCATGTTAACAAGTCTGAAAAGGAAAATTTCTATGATCATCTCAGTAGAGAAAAAAATTAATAAAACCAACACCCGTTTTGTTAAACACTCTTTACAGGCAGAATAGTGGGAAATTGCGTTAACTGGATAAAGGGCTTATACAATAAAAACCCTGCAAGTGTGGCAGCACACTTCCAGATAAAAGGTAAAGATGTTTTGTCCCTGAGATCAGAGGCAGCGGGACAATGCCTTTCATCTCCTCTGTCGTTGCACAGGGGCTTCTGTGCAGCCCAGTGAGGCCAGGAAAGGAAATAATGTCAGAAAGGAAGAAACACAACTCCCATTATTAACATGTGACGTGGTTATGTAGAAAAACCTTTGAAATTTTCAAAAGTATTCTCAGATGAATTTAGGATGTTTCAAAGTATAAAATACATAAAAATTATGATCCGTGTGAGAGTCCATCATAGCTGGGTGTGCTGGCACACACCTGTGATCCCAGCACTCGGGAGACTGAGGCAGGAGGATCACTGTGAGTTCGAGGTCAGCCTGGGCTACAAAGTGAGTTCGAGGCCTGAACTGCATAGGGAAACCCTGCCTCAAAAAGAGACAAAAATAACAACAACAACAAAAAGGACCATCACTGAAAAGTGCCTAGGTGGATGTGGTTCTCTGCAAGTGATATGTGCCTAAATTTTCTTTTTGCCTATCTGATTTTCTGCATTTACTTTTGTGGCAATGACAGCAATAAAAGGTATTTCCCCTAGGAAATAAAGTTTTAAACCTCTTTATGTAAATTAATATAGTTTAATAATTTTAGGTGAATTTCACTCTTCACATCCTTTATATTTAAAATATATAGGGTATTTATTTGGAGTCAGTGAATGTTTTCTTACTCTGCACATGTTTTACGTCAGCAGTGCCACTGTCCTTGACCTTTCACTGCCAAATATAAAGTGCTAGACCTGTGGGCTTGGTCATCTCTGTGTGCATGAGTGTCTTCTGGCTACCAAGGAGCAGTGAGTGCGACGGGGAGGAGCCCCTGTGGCCTCAGAAGCACATGCTCCCCCTATCCGTGTCCTTTTCCGTGTGCTCTCTTTGCTTGCTGTATTCTGGCTGTGCTAGGCTTCTCTCAACTCCTCAGACTCAGAAGGCCCTTTTTGTGCCATTTGCTTTTTCAGGAATACTCATCACCCTATCCCCATCAACTAAACCATTTTTAGTTTTTAGCTTAGGTGTCCCTTTCTCAGGGAAGCTTTCTCTGAGACTCTCATAGTGCTTCTGTACTTTTCCTTCCCACAATATTACTGTATTGCCATTGGTGTAATCTGTAGACTGAAAATTTGTGTGGTAGTACAGTGGTCCCTTGATACCCACAGGGGAATAGGATTCCCCACAGACCCTGAAATCTTTGGCTGCTCAAGTCCTTTGCATAAAGTAGTAGTTTGCATATAACCTACACATTTTCTCTTGCATACTTTTTCTTTTGTATACTTTAAGTCATCTCTAGATAATTTAAAATGTCTCATACAATGTAAATAATGTGTAAATAGTTGCACTGTATT
Organism: Dasyprocta punctata; assembly: GCA_004363535.1. NCBI lineage: Eukaryota > Metazoa > Chordata > Mammalia > Rodentia > Dasyproctidae > Dasyprocta > Dasyprocta punctata. The sequence continues at coordinate 38,689 of RJWM01002905.1, forward strand.
GTTTAGGGAATAATAATAAAAGATCTGCACATCTTCAGTACAATTCAGTTTACATACTTTGGGTCTTTAGTTGGTTGAACCCACTGATAACGGAACTCATGAGTGTGGTGGGCGAGGGTTGACTGTTCCACCACAAGTTGTTCCAGGGGAGTGGGGTGGTTTAGTTCGTGTTGAGCTAGAGAGTCTGCTAGTTCATCTTTGATAAAATGACTTGACCTCTGGCTTAACAGCCTGATCTGCAGCCAGAATTAGATGGAGCAAATGTATTTGCTAACAGGGTATGTTAAACACAACTCTTGGAATTTCAGGTGACACAGGAGGAGGGACAGCAGTTAGCACGGCAACTTAAGGTAACATACATGGAGGCATCGGCAAAGATTAGGATGAATGTGGATCAAGCTTTCCATGAACTTGTTCGGGTTATAAGGTAAGCAAAATGCATGCTGAAAGTATGTTTTAATTGCTGTTTAATGTTTTTAGTAAGAAATTATGTGTAGGAGCAGTTTCTTCATAGAGATTGATGCACGCAGCTTGTTAAATTTTAATTGAGTACATAGTACATCCTAGGTACTTGTAGTAAACAGCATCTCAATTATGTGGAAGTAAAAAGTACATACAGAGATTTTGAAAAGAATAAATGCAGCTTCCAAAGGTAGTGGTCATATTAAGCTAGTGATGGCAGCAGCTGTAGTCATGTATCGGCCAGACAGTGTGCTTCAGTTAGTGCGTTACTGTATTTTTTCCTTACTATACAGTCAGGTAATAGAGCTTTAGTAATCCCACAAAGCAAGAAATATGATACCCCATTCTACGAAAAATGTTTCTGATAGCTGATTTAGGAGGCCCCTGTGGTTTAGAAATAAATTCCAAGAAGCTTGAGGTGACCGTTGAGGTTTGCTCAAATTGACATATATGCTGCACAACAAAGGTGCTTCATTGGGCAGTGCTTGCTTAGACTATTTTGACTCTGTCTGGGCTCACCTCACCTCTGCTTAACCCTCTGCTCTCTGCCTGCTGGATTTCTCTGCTAGTTGGGCAGAAGTGTGCAGTGGGGACCTTTGCCCTGTGTTATCTCAAGTGAACTGACACACAGGTGAGCTGTGGACTTCTTGTGCTTGCTCCTTGTCAGAGCATTCTCTTCCTGAAGGGGAAAAATTGAAGGTTTTGGTTTTCTAGTGTAGTAGTTCATTAAAAATTCCAGTTCCATGACTATCATACAGTAGTGTGAATATAATTAATGCCTCTGACCATAGATTAAGCTGGGAATTTTTGATTTGTACTCCCTCCCAACATGCCAGTTCCATTTTAATGTACAACTAATGAATGGTTATTTCTTCTTGAAACAACTATTGCTACTTATTTGAAATATCTGTTTTTGCTTTTGGCCCCTCACAGTCCATTAACCAGATATGAGAAAGGGAGGTAGAAGTGAGAGAGAGATAGAGAGAGGGAAAGAGTGTGTGTTAAACCTAGGCACTATTAGACATATTTAAATGTCCTATCTGGTTGTAAGTTCTCATAAGAGCTGTGTAAGGTAGATTTTCATTGTTTTCTTCTAGAAAGACTCAGGTCAACTAACTTGTCTAATACTGACTTTAGTAAGTGGCAATTGGGAATAAGAACTGCATGTTTACCTTGTAGGTCATTTTATATTGTATTCTGTGGACAGATATTTATTTTTAAGTACACCTTTGAGTTAAGGAGTTTCAAATTGGGATGGGAACATAGAGGTTACCGAGACTAACATCTCATATGAATCAGGACTCATCCATGAAACGAACTCAGATGGTTGGATTATACTTGTTTTGATGCATTTGTGCATTTTGTTTTGTTTTTTTCTTTTAAAGATTTGCTTTGATCCCTAGTTGAACATTGAAAAGCATATGCACTTAAACAGATCTTGTCCAAAAATAAGGTGCATTTGTAATAATAGATTACCAGATAGGCGATGATACCTAGATTTTTCTGTCTTACAGGAAATTTCAAGAGCAAGAATGTCCTCCTTCACCAGAACCAACACGGAAAGAAAAAGACAAGAAAGGCTGCCATTGTGTCATTTTCTAAGAACCCATTCAGTTTTAGCTACCAACTGCCAGGGAAGGTCCTCATCTCCTCCTCTTCTTGTGGTTTACATCATGTTGGTACCTTTCTAGCCTTAGACAAATGATCACCATGTTAGCCTTAGACCAAGAAGTCGGCTAATCCTTTCCATGAAGCTAATACAATGGTCCTTTCCAGGTCAATTTAAAGGAAACACTAAGGCTGCTTCAAAGATTATCTGATCCTTTTAAAATACTGTCTACATACATAGACACGTTCTTTTTTTTTTAAGGGCTTACATTTTATTAGAGATGAGTCAATTTTGGAACTGAAGTTATTTGCCAAGCTGAAATCATAGGTTGTGAAATACTTTTTAACTTCTGGAATCATATCGCCTACTGTTACTCTAAATAGAAACATAAGGGTTTTTTTTAAAAAAGAAAATGTGAATTTTTGCCTATCCTTAGAAATTTTGATGTCAACTTTATCTAATCTTAAGTACACTGAATGAAATCTTCAAAAGTGAGACATCTCAGACCTTTCCTGATACTACAGCTTTTGTTTTCCAGTGGCCAAAAACACCAAAATGTCTGTTGTATTTATGGATTAAAAACTGCTTATGAAGCCTTTTTGTTATTACTCTTCCTCTTGAAGATAGTAATAGTCTATGTGGCCAAATATTTGGACCCTTTCTGGACTTAGGCATTTTACTGTAGTTGGTTTCCTAATTTAATGCTTTCCATTGTCTTGCTAATGGTAAGAATGAGTCATTTGTTTGTCTCCATTTTCAAGTATTTCTGGTTAAGGGATTCAAAAAAAAAACTAAAACTCTTTTTGTTTGATGTAATATAAAATATGAAATTGATCTTTCCAGAGTCAGAGATGATTAATGTTTTTGCTATATACTTTTATACATTATTTTCTTATCAAACTAGTTAACAAGTATTTTTATATGTTTGTAAGCAAATATGCTTTCACAGCATACCCTGTGTATATGTAAAGATAAGTATTTAATTTTCACTGTTCACTTTTAACTGACAAAGAAAAAAGGTGGAAACTGCAGAAACTGTGGTAGAAGTTTGAATTGCCGGTCTGGTCCTGGTTGTACCCACCTTCAGCCAGCCACAGCCCTACTTGAGAAGCCTTCCCAGGAGCGAGCAGCAGGATGAGACTCTGACGTCACTTTCAGTATCCCCCGCTAGGTATCGACTGGTGTTTATCAAGTATTACGTGTAAAACTTTTGATTGACAATTTAGTATAATTGTGGATGGTTTCTGATTTTGTTTTTAATTCTGTGGATTGTGTTTAAACAATTCGAAAGTATATTTCTGATGATGAGATACTAAGTGGTATCGCATAGTTGTCACTTTATTGAATGTGTACAACAGTCCCATGAAGTTTATTACGCCAACCTTGTACAGCTTCAGGTGCTAGAATTAAAATTCATCTGTTATCACAAGGTGATGCTTGATTACTCATTTTGTTATTTTAGTGGTTTCGTGAGCGAATACTAGAAGCAACTTACTTGTGTAGCTATGCCCTTGCTCAACATTATCTTAGGGTTCTATTCTAAAAGTCACACTGATCATCCAGAGGTGAACTTGATGTGAAACATTCTTAGTGGCTTTTATTTTATTTTGTTTATTTTTTGAGACAGGGTCTCATTTATAGTTCAGGCTGGCCTTGAACCGATTATGTATCCCAGTCTGCCCTTAAACTCAGGGCAGTCCTCCTGTCTCAGCCTCCCACGTTCTGGGATTACAAGTGTGTGCCACCACACCTGCCTCTTAGTGATTGTTTGAGCTTCTTGACATCATCTTTCTTAAACTTATTATTTTTTTAGTGTTGTAATCCTGACTGAGGACCCCAAGGGTAAAGGAGAGATAGAGGCAGGTGAAAAAAAAAATCTCTGAGAATGAAGCCTAAAACATCTGAAGCAGAGGAGAGAATTCATTTACTTGGATGCTAATAAAATTATTTAATTTTACATCGTTCTTCATCATATAATCATTAATATAGAACTGTCTTTCAAGTCTTCAGATAGAATTATTGCCCAAGAAGATAACAAATTTTGTACTCTCTTGTTCCTTTCAAACAGCCCTTCTGAACTGGGTTCCCAGAGAACTGAGCTCTAGTGCTTTGTGTGTGGTGTGCTGTGAGGTACTTTCTCATCTGTGTGTCGAGAGTGGTACTGGCTGCGTTCCATCTTTGGGACAACTGATAAAGTCGCCCCAACTGGAATTCATTCTCTCATAGACCTCCAGTTGAGACAGGCTGTGCTGAGCATTTGAACATGGTTATATCGGTTGTAATGTGGTTGCTGATCCCACCATCTCTCTATTTTTTGGATTCGTTAATATCGATTGACTTTTCTCTAGGTAGAGGTCATAGTTTCCTGATTTTCATACGTCTAGTAGGTTTGTTTGGATGATGGGCATTGTATACTTTAGTGTTGGGTGTGTAGGATGTGTTGCCTTCACCTAAAGGTTTTTGGGCTTGCTTCTAAGGGTTAATTTGCTTACAGGTCAGTTTGATCTTTTCAAGTCTTGTTTTAAACCAAATGCAGTCTCAAGTAGTCTGTTTCCCCGGGGTGATTAACTCTGTTACTAAAGCATGGCCTCTTTGGGGACTCTGCTGAATGCTCTGAGGAATCAGTGTGGATACTACATTGTGGGAACTTGAACGATTCCAAGCCCTACGCAAGGTACAGGGAGCTATTTGGGTCACAATTCCTGGGTTATTCTTGGACTACTAGAGTTTCACCCCCTACATATGATATGTATCTTAATATTTTGCAGAGACTCGTTGACCCTGTGCCTGTTTTGGTAGCTCTTTTTCTGTAAAGTCCTCTTTCTTCAGAATTCTGCCCCTTCAGTTGCCCCTGCATTCCTGAGCTCCAGTATCTTGTCTTCTCACTTTTATTATTATTATTATTATTATTTTGTCTTTTTGAGACAGGGTCTCACTGTTGCAGTGCAGGCTGACATTGAGCTCACTATGTATCCCAGTCTGGTCTTAAACTTGCAGTGATCCTCCTGCCTCAGTCTCCCAAGTGCTGGGATTACAGGCAAGTGCCACCACGCCCGGTTTTGTCTGCTCAGTTTTACGGGGAAGTATTTGTTCCCTGGTTGGAATCCTACATCCTTTGTATAACGTGAAATGTGCCTCTAGGCAGAAAGCCAGAGCCATTTTAAGGCTTACGTCATTTGTTTCTCTTCTATTAGGGATTGTAGTGCAGTGTTCCCTGGTGTACAGTGTCTAAAAACAGTTGTTTCATATATTAGGCTTGTTTGCTTATTTATTTATTTGATAATGTTTGGCTGTGTTGCCCAGGCTGGCCTTGAATTCCTGGGCTCTTGAGATCCTCTTGCCTCAGATTCCTGAGTATATAAGACTGTGGCACCTATCACCATACCTGATTTGGCTCAATTTTTAAAAATTGTGTAAGCTGGTGGTGTGGGTGGGGGTGGTAAATCTGGTTCAAACTCTATCATGAATAGAAGTTGAAGTCTCCCGTATGATTTTTATCATACAGTCATAGGAGTCTTGTAATCCCTTAATTTCTGACTTGAAAACTTTTCTCACAAAGTTGCTGTCTAATTGCATGAATACCATAGTCCATGTCTGTTGTCCCCCGCTGCCCACTTCTGTAGCTGGGCATTGGCAAACTTTCTGTAAAGAGCCAATTACAGAATTAAAGACTTTTGGCATTGCCAGCTATATGGTCTCTGTACCAGCTACTCAGCTCTGCCATTCTAACACCGAAATAGCCGTAAACAATGTATAAATAAAGGCACGAAGGTGACTGTGTTCCAATAAAACCTTGTGTATACTAAAGTTTGTTCCATATCTTGGTCAGTGTCATGAGATACTCCTCTTTTGTATTTGTTTCCCATGCATTTAAAATTACAGAGACCATTCTATATGAAAGCCAATGCTGATGCTGAGATGGGTTTGACCTAGGACCATGGTTTACCAACCCTGCTTTATAGCAGATTAAGCATTCGAGGTTTCATTCCCAACATTAGAATCTCTGCTGCTTCTTGTGGAAATTCAAACAGAATTTCTTGAAAGGAAAATCATGAGTTTTTGTCCTAGGAATTTTCTCCCTATATTGCATGTTTATGTGTTTGTTTGTTTATTTGGTGGGAACTGGGAGTTGAACTCAGGACTTTGCTCTTGCCAGGCAGGTGCTATGCCACTGAGCTACATCCCTGGCCCTACATTGCACGTCTATAGAGATTTACAATATTTCACAGTTAGACATTATGCCCTAATTGATACACATGTTACATTACTTGCTAGATTTTGGGCTTCCAAGTTTTATAACATCAACGGTTCCTTACCTTTCCTTTGATATTTAAAATGTGATGTCATACTTAAGGTGTTGCCTGTTCCCCTTTCAACTTTTTTCACCCCTCCTCTTTTGACTCATTTTCTTTCTTTTCTCATCGCTATACATTTTGGTCCCCTGAACAGGTGAATGGCCAGAATGGGAGGAATAATGATCAGCAATCTTTTTCAAATTCCTATCACTTGTGTGCTTAAGGACATTTACTAAGTCTACTTCTAAAGTTTCAAAGATTCTTTTAAGCAAAAAAAAAAAAAAAAAGTATTATAATTAAAAATACATTGGCATAATGCAGTGTGTGTGCTGGTGTTGGAGCCTCTAAAAAGATTGTAACTATGATAGGAAACATGATCAGGTAGACTTGGATTGAGTTTTTTAAATAGGATGGCCCTTCTGTATAGTGGGGAAAACTGCCAAGTGTTTTGAACAGGAGGTGCCTGGATCTAATCTGGTGGCCGGCAGAATGGCAGAGAAGTACAGCCTTAAAGGGACGCTGGTGGTAGTGGTGTCATATTTGAATCATGGACTCTGTCCTTTCACCTCACAGTCACAACTCTTTGAGGGCAGAACCATGCCCTCTGTGTTTACTGCCTTCCCACATTGCCTGGCACGTGCAGAAAACCACTTGATGATTTCAGAGGAAGGTGACGAAGGCCTGAACTGTGTAGTAAAGTGGGGAGAAAGGGACTGAATATTAAGTAATCTAAGAAATGTTTGACACTTTAATATACTGAGCAGAAAGCTGGTGGTGCTACGAGTTAAAATAAGGAGCATAGGCAACTTTAGTGACAGGAATAGATGGCATTTGTAGCCAGACATGGTGGCACATGCCTGAGACTCCAGCAGTCCAGCGGTTTTTGGTCTGCATAGTTGGCCTGGAGGGCAGCTTTGTCTACATAGTTTAAGGCCAGCCTGTACTACACAGAGCAAGCCCTGGCTGAAAAAATGATAGTTGTGGCAGTCGTAGTGTAAGGCTAGTCAGGAGGCATTTGGGAATGGGGCTAGAGTTCAAAAGGAGAGGCTGGGACCAGACATGCAGATTTGGAATTTATCTCTTTTGAATTAGTGATTGAAGAGATTGTAGGGCATGACACCCACTAGAAGGAAGTTGAGAGGACGTCCAAGGGTAAAACAAACATTTGTGGGGGTAAAAGGTAAGATGAAGCAGCAGCAAAAAGTCAAGAGAAGTAGCCAGAAATTGGAGAGAACAGTTCTTGACATACAGGAAGCCAGGGGTGGTAAAACCTTGGGGTACTGTGTAGAGGATGGGGCAGGAGGGGATGGGGAAGTGAGAGACAGTGATTACTTACAGGTGGCTGGTGACTTCCTTAGCTTTGTTTCACCCACCTGTTTGCGGAAGCCAGGTAAGAGTGAGTTGTGATGTGATTGGAGGGTAAGGAAGTGGAGGAAATAAGGGTGTGCTGTTTTGAGAAATTCTGTGACAAAAAAATCAAGGTGTTGGGGCCTTGACATGCTTTGGAGGGCGGGTGTTTGAGGAGTAGGACAGCAAACCCATGTGAAGCCTTTATTCTCAGGCGTATAAGCACCCAATTAGGTACTGCCATCTGGATACGTTGTCGGCGTCAGAGATTTGAAAGCCTGAGCAGTACAGTGAACCTTTTAGAGCTTCAGTGGTACAGACCCTTGGGGCATGTGTGCCATCGGTTTGCCACCGCTGGCCTAGGAACTCTGGGCTAGCATTTTGTCTCTTGACACTTCTCAGACTGGCTGTGGTAAAGGTCCAGTTTAAAAAAAAAACTGAATTTTCAGTGTTACGGACTGATTCTTTTTGCTAAGTGTGATGAAAAATGAATTAACTAGGAAAATTGTTTTCTTGAGTATTGTGGCTTCAATGTCAAATTGCTGTGGAAGTTTCTTCGTATCTCTTACTGTGTGTTCTTCATGGATGTTGTCAGGCTGCTGGTTTTCTTAGAGTAGCACTAGTATACTGAGGAAGAGAGATTCAGGTGTGTTTCAGAAGCGGCCCTTCTGACTTCTAGGTAGGAAGATAATCAACGCTAGAAAAAACAAGGACTCTACTTGTACAAAGTCCAAATGTAAAGGAGTCAGGAATCTTGACTAGGATGTTTGCCTTTTTTTCTGTTAATATATAAAAATTACTTGAGGTAAAGGAAAATTGTTTAAGCATGTAACTGCTTGAAATATGAGAATCATTACCAATCAGTATGCTAAAGAGTAGAGCAATATGAGAAAATGTTAATGAGTGCTATCTTAAGACTTATGAATAATGAAATTACAAGTGAAAACACTCTGAAATTGCATTTTGCTCTGATAACTAAAAATTATGCATGCATATTTTATTCATCGTGACATTTTGGACTATAAGTGACTGAAATGTACCTCAAATCAGCTTCAATGTAAAGTGGGCATTTATTGGTTTATGAAGAAGTGAGGTGGGTGGTGTGGAACTGGCTTTCAGCCCTAGGCTACTGTGGGGACCTGTGCTCAAGGTGAGGTTTGACTCAATTATGAAATTAGTCTGAGAAAACTTATGTCCATCTTGAGGCCAGAAAAGGTCCGATAACTGGCTTTGTTCTGCAGTAGCTTGAACCTAGGTTCCTCAGGCTTCACCATTACACTGCCTCTGCTTCTCCACCCCCAGCCCACCGCGTGTCTAAAGCTGGGATGCCATTATTCAAATGTGACATTTTAGTGTGGATCTCTTTTTCTTTCAGTTTCAAAGGATTTAAATGGAAGAATTAGCTACATACTAATTAGCATTCAGCTGCTATTTATAATTTGTTTTTGCATCTCAGTCATATTCAAAGGGAATTATTTTCATTCATTCTCCCTACTTTGGGCAATATGAAGAACAAAATAAATCATTCTGTTAAATCTAATAGCACCAAATAGCAAAATAGTGGAAATGACTGTCTTTCTTGATTCTGTGTTGTGGTTAGGGAGTAAACATTTATGGTTTAATGTTATGTAGATAAATGTCAGTTTCTTTAGGATATATAGATACCCTTTGTTGTTGAATTCTATGTAATGAAATTTTTCAAAGCTGGGCTCTTATTGTAGATCAGGTTCCATGATAAAGTGATTCTGTGAGGCCTTTCTGCAGTTCTATGATTTTTTTTTTAATTTATTGCCTGAAACATGTAAACTAAGCAGAAATAGGTGAGAGAGTGTCACAGGAAGCATGTTCATGAGTTGACACTTCAGCTGAAGGCTTGATGTGCACCAAGACTGAAGACTTGGTGGCCATGTGAGAATATGTAAGGCACCCCCTCTGGATGGGGCACATAGGCTTCGAGTATAAAGCATGTTTGGTATACAAAGTTTAAATGAGAAAACAGTACAAATTCTTAATACCCCTCCCCCACCCAGTTCTGGGTCTAAAGAAGCCCAGGTTTTTTTTCATTTGCTACAAATTTTTTTTTTCCTCCAAATGAAATGCATTGGCAAGGTGACTGGTAAGTCAGTGTCTGGGAGCTGTACCTCTGAACTTCGGTTATTTTAAAATGTCAAATCTAACTGGTTTGGCGTTGATAAAAAAATATGTACAGTCATAGCTGTTATTTGGTAGTTGGTTTGTAATCTTTCAATTTTTTCAAGTGGAAGTCCAAACAGATTTCATTTTTGTAGTAAGAAGACTTTATTTCCAAAATGATTGGTTATCCAGGAAGACTAGAAACCACCTAACACAAGACTTTGGTAAGAACGACATTTGACACTTCTTCAAATTCCCCATTGCAGATGAAAATACTCTAGTGATAAGAAGCATGTTATCCAGTCTAAGCCATTAACCAGTTGTCTTGTTTTAAGTCTCCAAGGTCAGAATTAAAAATGTACTGAATGGGGACAAATATGAAGGTCTGACACCAGCATGGCTTGTCTTCAAAATACTTAGGAATTGCCATATTAAGAAACTTAGCTTTGGAGGATGATGGAGCGGTGCGTAGATTATTTTTTTCCTGAGTGGAAAATTGAACTCCTTGTTACTTTGTTATGCTGGGGGGTGAGGGAGATTTATTAGGATTACAAAAAAATTGGGAACAAAACTCCAGGTAGCTCAGGGATGTAGTAACAATGGTCCCTCCAGAATGAGGGAGCAAAGACCATAGTTTTTACTGAAAGTAATTGAGGTGGATAACAGTCGTGAAAGGATCCAACCATCTGAACATTTCATTAACTTAAAAACATGAAAGACAGACCCAGTGAATTTTTTTTTTTTTTTAATTGAACAGTCTTTCTTGTGTCAAAGAAAATACATATTCAGGGCTATAGCATATATGTGTTGTATTTTAGAAATATCCTGATCTGTTTAATGCAAATTCTGAAAGTATATTCAAAGCATTGTATACGTCTTGCCCATGATACATATTTGGATTAAGCAGTAATAAAAAGGCCTGAAAATGAAATGAAATAATAAGTTTTAACAGTAAATGCATGATGTTTTGACAGAAATGGCTGATGGGCTGAACTGAGCAGAACGGTTTTAATTGTTGGCAGTCAGTCTCCCTGAATTTGCTGGACCTGCAGTGGTGCAGACAGGGAGGACACCATGGTCCTGACTGCATGTAGCTGTGAGGGCACAGCCCTGGTGTGGAGGCTGACACAGACTTGACCTCTTACACAGCTGGATTCCACAGGATTCTTCTTAGATTTTTTTCTCTCAAATACTTTTTCTCTAAATATAAAATATTTTGACTGCAAATAACTTTTTAAGTACAGAGATAGGTTTTTTTTTTTTTTTTTAATTTTTGAAGGAATGACTTTTGGGCAGACTTAGTTTCTCATTAGAAATTGATTTGGAAACTTAAAAGGCTGGGTGTGTATAGGATGATTTTAAAACTCAAGTTTGTAACTGGTAGGCCAATTTTGCTGTGTTGGCCTTGGTTCCAATAAGGATCTATTACTGAAAGGCTCATAAAACTATGTTTCTAGAATTATGGCACCAGACAACAAAAGCAAAGAAAAACTACTTTCTACACTTAGTACCCTTTATCTCTGGTGTAACAACTGATTACATTTAAATGAAGCAACCGTCATTTTTCTTTCTTTGGGGTACCAGGAACCAAAATTAGGAGATAAATGCATCCAGAATTTTCTAGTGTACGAATAAGAGCCATCCAATATCAGTGCTTTTCTTGATCATTTTCCCCAAGAATGTAGTGATGACCCAGGTGGGAGTTACAACCAGTGACCCGAAGTTCCATTAAATGAAAAGAGATGGGCAAACAAGTTTTTCACAAGCATGACCTGGCCAAAGCGGAGAGAGGGGAATGTGTTCTCTTCATCTGGTGGGTATTTCCTACCTGGTGCACCCCGGTCCTCGGGTACACAGTCCTTTCCAGACATGGTTGCCCTCCGTGTGGGTTCTCCAGAGGGACACACCGGTTTAGTACAAGGTGACTGTCACTACTCCTGAGCTGGAAGAGGGCTGACTGAGGCCAAGGGAGCCCCACTCAGCCTGTACCCACCAAGAAATATTCAGACAGGATGTCCCTGGCATCCACAAGACTTGGGCAAACCACACTGCAAAAACGGAAACTAGCAGATACAAGTTAAGTTGTCTTAAACCAGCAAACCACCCAACCATTGATGCCCGTGGAATCTGGAGTGAAGCCCTGCTAACAAGGGTGAACGTTGCATGCTCTGATCTCCTTCTTGTCTTTGCAGCTGGTAAACTGGGAGCTTTTGAACCTCTTCTTTACAGTCATATAGCGTTCTTGGATCCCGCCTCCACACAGTTTGGTGCATTCTGACCAGGTGGTCCACGGGCGCATCTTACAGCCTGAAAGTGGGAGAATGCCTGGTTAGGCCAATGGAATGGGAATGTGGACTCTACACTGTCACATTTATTTGTGAGAGTTGTGTTTTTTTGGGGGGGGGTGGGCAGGGTCTGTGTAGCACAGGCTGGCCTTGAACTCACAGGGATCCTCCTGCCTCAGCCCCCCAAGTGTTGGGATTACAAGCGTGTGCCACCATGCCAGGCAGGGTACTGTCACATTTTCTTATCTGGGCATCTCTGCTCCTGTATGTGATGATTGGTTGAGTAACTAATAGCTAGAGTCTTTATAGGGGCTGTTAACCCATGTGGGGTGGATTGCCCAAAAAAAAAAAAAAAAGGTCATTATTGCTTTGCAGTTCTTCCTGTCAGGGACAGTCTGTTTTGTCAGCGCTTTGGCCAGTGGGATTTGAGCAAAAGCATGTTTGAGAAAAGCCATTAGGATCTTTTGCACAGTTGTGGAAGCAGGTCTGGATAGTCTGGGAGAGCGGCCCCAGAAATGCAGAGGAGGCCCTTCCAGCCCCAGTTGATTGTGGTCACATGAATGAGAATGGGCTCCAGTCACTGGGCCTCAGGATCTTGTTAATAATCGATAGGTTTTCAGAGTCACTGTTCTGAGGTAGCTTGAGAGGCAGCACACATTCAGGGAGCACCAAACTTTCTTTTATGCCTGGCTGCCCAAGTCCTTAGCCTCCCAAATTGTGAGGAAATTGAAGAGCAATGTTTGTTTTTCCTACTCACCATAAACATGCCTTTCTCAAAAATAAAAAACACCTTCCTTGACCCCCAGAGACTGGGTAATCTCTTTGCATGTTTCTTTAGCACTCTGTATATTCCCCCTCTGAACCCAGCACAACTCTGCTTACGCACTAGAGCAGTTCTGAACCTGGCCCATGATTGGCTTTAAGGACAGGTGACTGAATGGGAACAGCTCCCTAAGGAAAAGCTGTTGCACTATTGGGGAGCTCCTCACATCCTATCCATTTCTCATCATCCTGGGTAGAGGAAGAGAGGAGTACTTCGAGCTGTCTTTTTAAAAATACTTTTACACAGGTACCTTCCTTACCCCTCCAGGGAATCCAGCGAACATCAGCCTGTGCCCAAGACTTAAGCACGGGTCTTCGCAGCGCACTGTCTCAGTAGCTTGCGATTAGCAGTGCAGCCCCAGGCAGGGGGTTTTGTTTTAAAGTCCTAGGTTGCCCTCAAATTGTACAGGAGGAGGGCACGCTTCATCTTTGTCCTGGTCTATGAACAAAACCTTAATTCTCCATGCCTCCAAATCATTCAGCATAGATCTGTTAGTCACTTGAGCTGAAGACCACCTACAGGGTAGCAAGTACCAAATCAACAGGCCACAGGCCTTTTATGGTCAGGCCTCCTCTCTACTCGGGTTTCCTGCCTCTCCTTCTCATACTTCACAGTCTGCATTTTCTCTGTTGCTTGGGCCTATGCTCTTTGGCATGTTTGTGTCCTAGCAGTTATTGTTCCTCATAGCTGGAATGCACTCAGCTGGCAAACTCCTACAAATTCTTTTGAGACCCAGCCTAATTTGCCCTGTTGTGGTATTTCCCAGAACTCCAGTCACTGTCAGATGTCCATTCCTTGGCTTCCTTAGCACTTGGTTCATTGTTTTATTAAAGCATTGATCACTGGACAGCCTGGATCCATAATATTTGAAGAAATAAACTCAAGGCTAACATGATACTACTGTTTAGCTTTGTGGTTAACCTTGAAGAAATGCACCAAGCAGCAGCTGAGGCGGTCTTGTTTGAGCCACGCCTTTCCAATGGATGACTTATTCTGAGAGGTCTTAGTAAACATTCCCTAAATAACAGTTGCGACTCCTGAGTCCAGGTTTTTATTTCCCCCTTTTGTAAAGAGTGAATGGGGCTAGCAAGGCTGAACAGTACTTCTGGCTTTACAGATGCAAAGAATGAAATTCCTTAGGGCCCTTTGCTAGATATGTTAAAATTCCCTCTTCTGTTCCTTATAAATTATGCCTTTTTTTTAATATTTGGGGAAAAAAATGTCAAGAAAATGGAATTAAAATGCAGTGTCTCCCCACTCTTGAGGCCATACCTGGGAACTGCTCCCCGTCAGATTCTTCCCGCAGCTGCTCGCCCCTCCGGCTCTCTCGGGCCTCCCTCCAGCGCAGCTTCTGGATGGATGGATTTCGAAGGCATTTCCGGATGCGGCACTTCTTGCGCTGCACGGTCTCCGGACAGGGTGCGCCTCCAAACTGAGGTTCCATGTGAATCATCCGGGTTCGAATCATGTGGCCTTTCCCACATGACTTGTTACATTCTGACCACTGGGACCACTCGCTGAGTTCACAGTCGATAGCTGGCAAGACATAGATGGACATTAGTGTATCTCAGGTCTGAAAGAAGATGTAGTCACATTCTTTTAAAACCTCTCAGGCCTACAAAGTGCTTTTTATAGAAGAAACAGACTCCAAAAGGCAGAATGACTTCATCCAGCCCACACAGTAGGTAAGCAGGAGAGTCATATTGGTGCCAAGGAACAACCCGCGTTCTGTGCCTTCTCTTGAGTCAGGAAGGCATCGAAGGACTTGATGTTCAGAGCTCTTGCCCTGTTCAGCAACTCTTAGAATATTGTGGAGTCAACCTCAAGTGGCACAGACTGGCCTCCCACAGTGCCCGCGGGCCCAGGTTTTCTCGGGAAAGCCACAGTTCACTGGTGGTGGTTTTCAGAGCACGGCTGACATGCTCCCTGCTCCCTCGCTTGACTTTGGAGAGAGAAGTCAGTAAGCCCTGCTGACCAATAGCAGGAATGTTGTGGCTCTCTTTAAGCCTTAGCAGCATTAGTTCTTGACATCTTGTGACCTGTCTGTGGTGGTCTGTACAACAAATACAGCGATCAGAGATGGAAAATTCAGTAGAGGGTCAAGAGCGAGTGGTGGTCTATGGTTTGTCACAGTGTGAGAAACAGCACTTCACAAATGTGAATACTACAGTGATGTGATTTTTAGGATATGTCCTAGGCGGCAAATGATCCTAAACTCTCTTACAAAACCAGAGCCATACTGGATCTCGGAAGTTCGCATTTTGTTCATAGTTTCAGTCTTTTTTTCCTGTTGGAACTCAGGCAGATTTCTTACCGGCAAAATGGACATAATTGTATTTTTCTCATTAGAGTGTAAGGGTTAAAAGAAATGATTCTCCTAGCCCACGAAGTTCTCCATATTCTCTTCACTTGCCTCTGTGGGTAGAAGGACTTTGGAGCTGGTAACTGTCCCCACTGGAAGGCTCTGGGGTCCTAATCTGGTGAGCCGGATTGAACAGTAGTCAGTGGTGCAGGTTATCAGCACCCACAACCAAGTCTAGAAATGGCTCAGGAGCTGAGTACAGATCACTAAGGTGTGTACCTGCCACCTGAGTAACCCTCTGAGCAACCAAGGGGGAGTATTTTCTGCTGTTTCACAGATAAGGAAACTGCAGAACAGGAATGGAAGGACCCTGCTGAAGGCTATGCCAGCAGTAAAGGACAGAGCTGAGATCTGAACCATGCACGCAGCCTGAGTGCTAACTAGAGGAAGGAGCTAGAGTGAAAGACTGCAAGTACGTTCTAGAGGAAGCCAGAAGATAAATCATAGCAAGCATTCCTGCCCTTTCACCAGCTAAAAAAGAAGCTCTCTTGAAACAGACTGGCCAGAAAAACTGGCTCTGACACAGAGATTTTGGAGGAGATGGAGGTGGTCAGTAAGCTTTTGAGAACTTGGCTTACTTTCTTGCTGTGTTCTCATCAGGCTGCAGGAATCACTAATTTAATGTCCAGCCTCTGGTTAGAGGTATATAAAATGGTCACAGGGAGGAGGAATAGAATTAAAAAGCTAAGACAACTCATGGGTCAGAAAGGCCTATGTTTGGGGGTGGGGGAAGTGAGACAACTAAGGGCTGATCTGTGGTGTTTCCTATGTGTCATTGATAGATTTCATAGCCACCTGCAGTTTGTGTTTTGCAGATGGTAGTAAGAGCGACGAAAGTTTATAAATATGTCAACACACAGAGCCATCCCCTAGGCTCTTTCTCTCCAGGAATCAGTTTTACTACAGGATCTCAGACACCATGGGGCTGGTTCGGAGCTCCCTGGTCTTAGGAACACACGAGGAAAGAAGGGGCGGGCTTCCTAGACCCAGGACTTACGGCACTCGGGCAGCATGCACTTCTCCGCCTGCTCCAGCTCCTCGTTACAGTCCCCGAGTTCCGCCAGAGACTTGAGCATCCGCTGGCGCGTCCGCATGCCCTTCCCGCAGGTCACACTGCAGTCACTCCACTCGGACCATGGAGACAGCAAGCACGGGATGGTGTCTAGGGCAAGAGCCAGATTTGCCCCTGAGAACAGGCTTCTTCCCTTTGCTATCTTTGATCTTGGCCCCACAATGCTCCTCCCTCACCCGCTGCTCTGGCCCCTGGAGTAGAGAGAGAGTCAGTTCCCTGGAGCACGAGCCTACATCTCTTGTGGTCCAGGCGGTGGTCATGACATCCTCTGAGCACACAAGTTCCCACTTGACACAGCGCTGCACGTCTGAGTGGGCTCTTTAATTAAAGACAAGCGCCCCACACTGCCTAAGAATTATGCGCTAATGTATATAGGGCCAATGCTGTTTTTTTTTTTTTGTTTTTTTTTTAACACTTTGGTACTGAAAGCCCTTGAATGTGTATTGTTCATGTGGTTTGTGGATCTTTGTGCGCATTTGTGCTCAGCAGGAGTGGTCCTGCTGTATCCAAAGAGTGCACTGGGCATTGGGAATGCGTGTCTTGCCTTACACTTGTAGCTTCCAAGAAAGATGCTTCTGTGAAACACAGCTGCAGGCCCATTCTCTGCAGAGGCCATCGGCGTGTAGAATGCTTCCCGAAAGGAGGCTGGCCTGGGCCTGGCGGGTGCCCACACACCGTGGGCCCTCCAGCTCTTGGCAGTGCTCTGAGGATGGTAGGCCATGCGTAGCCTCTGACCTGGATGGTGCTGTAGGCTGCACTGTGATTCTCCACTCCCTTCCCAGGCCCCCTGCCCGGTGTGCCCTCCCCCTCGCTCACTCACGGCATTCGGGCATCATGCACTTCTCCACCTGCGAGGTCTCGGCCTTGCACATGGAGCCGTCCGCCGGGCTCATCTTGATCATACGGTGCCGCTTCTTCATGCCCATCCCGCAGGTGGCGCTGCACTCGTCCCACTCGCCCCACTCGGTCATCAGGCAGCTGCTGGCAGCTGGGGAACCCAGTGCAGTTGGAGTCGGGCCAGCCTGAGGCCTCGCGTTCAGCCCTGCTCCGCCCATGCCGCACCCCCACTCACAGCACTCCTCGTTGACCGTGCACTTCTCCGTTTCCTCGGTGGGCAGCGTGCACACGGAGCCGTCCTCCGGGAACTGCTTCACGTACCTCTCCCGGGACCGCATGCCCATGCCACAGGAGATGCTGCAGGGCGACCAGATGATCCACTCGGACATGGTGCAGGTGGAGCCGTCTGCAACACAGCACACCGCGTGACGCTCAGGCTGCCGGAGGCTGGGCCGCACCTGGGAAGGCCCCACCCATGGCACCCATCGGGGCTTAGGCAGTGAAGCCGGACTGTCAGCGTAAATGGTCTAAACCTTTAAGGTAGCAGTTCTCTTAAGAGGAAATGCCCCTTGTCCTGATGCGTGGTGCACTCAGGATTTCTCTGTTCCATGACAATACATTTAAAGCATACCTGGATGGATAGGATACGCGCATACACCACACACAAATACTATAATTTAGTCTACATACATTTTAAGATAAATTGTAATTATTTAGCCCAACCGAATCATACAGCTAGGACTAGCAAATACAAATTCAGTTTTTCAGTCCCTGATTACATTGTAAGTGCTCGGTAGTGTGATCTGGGGCTACCATATCAGATGGTACAGAGCTAGAACATTTTTGTCACTGCAGAAAGTTTTTTGGACAACGCTGGAAGAAATATATATTCTGTGAAATGGTGTGTAAGCACTTTTGTTTAGAGGAACTGGAGACTTCAGTTATCGCAGTGTAACAGTGTAGGATGTCGATGTGTCTGTGTCTGTGTCTGTGTCTCTGCCCTTGTTCTTTGCTAGGACTACGTCTTCCCTCAGTTTGGTAAGCTGAGAAGTTTGCCTACAGGCAATGTGAAATCACAGGTTTTTCAGCTCAGGATTCAGACAGTTACATTTTCCTTTGCGAAAGATCCCTCTAACATTGCTTTGGGAGGACGAAAGTGGGAAGCAACATCAAGGGTTGGGGTAATGGGGTTGGCCCAGATCATTAAGAAGCCCAGTAAAGATACAGTTGCTATGATACAATGAAGTACATTCATCTTATAAAACTTCCTTCTCTGATGATGCCCCCAAACAATTTAGTGTGGAAAGGAACTTGATGTATATTTAAGAGATGTCTATTTCTGGAAGGGGTGGCTTGTCCCCCAGGTACAAGGAACAGCTGCAGGCCAGGATGGTTTAGAATTTCATTACCCTCTCTCTGGGTGAGACCTGACTGGTGTGAAGATGGGCTCTTCCCTGTGGAGGAGGAGGTTAGAGCTCGGCTATATTGCAGGCCTGTGAGACAAGCTCCCCAGCCCCAGGAAAGAGCCTTCAACACTGATGAGCTAATCACTTGTTTTCTATTTGTTGGAATGGCCTTTTGACAGTAGGGTTTCTTTCTCCTCTAAGTGCCCTATTTTGGGCAAAACCAGCAATAAACCATGTGAGAGTGATCCCTGAGAGGCAGAAGAGCCAGGGAGCTGGCAGCGTGACCTGCAGCGGGCTAAGCATTCTTCAGTTATCTTCCACTTGGAAGTGGTGTTCTCTGGGCCAGCCTGTATGTTCTCTTTCTGCAACCTCACTGTCCGCCCAAGAGGATACGATCAGAGGAGGAGGACATCTGTCCAGGCAGAGTCACACTCTTGGGAGGCAGTGACCTTTGCATCGCAATCAGCTTCCTGCAATCTGGAAGCCAGAACTAGCATGGCGTAGGTATTGCAAGTGTATAGTTTAAGCCTGACCTTTGAGCAGTTGCAGATAGACTGAGAATTTCTGCAATCAGCCTGAAGGGTGTGACAGAGCCCAAGTGCTCTGACTCACGCTGAGGTGGAATACCCAGGAGGGCCACCAGGGTTGACAGAATCAGGGCAATGGACCTAGAATGTCTTAGCCAAGCTGTTCACAGGGCTCCTTAAAAAGCAGTTGGAGTTAAGGCCCAGCAGCAGGCTACTTATTTTTAATTTGCCGTAAGACACGTTTATGTTTGCTAGCCCTGCAGTGGTGTGTATATGTATCCTCTGGCTGGGAGGGAAGTCAAGAAGTCTTCTGTGGTCAGAAGATGTTCTGTGCTCGCAGCCCTCAAGATGTGGCAGGAAGGGTCTCCTGGGGTTTGACCTCACTGACAGCTACAGTCAGGGTCCTCCCGCCCTTGCCCCCTCCCCAGGGTCTCTGCCTGCTTGAGTGTGAGAGACTTGTGTTGCCCTCTGACCTCCCTTCATGAGCTTCTGCTAGCTGGTCTGGCTGGCTCCTTACCTTCATCACTGCAGCCGGGGCCCATGCAGGGCTGGAAGTCCTGGGTGTCTGGGCAGGGGACACTGAGGTCCAGCTGCGCCTTCAGCATGCGCTGCCGCATCCTCTTGCCTTTTTCGCAGGTGGAGGAGCTGCAGGCTGACCACGGGGACCAGTTGGAGTAGATGCAGGTTTCAGGTGTGTCATCTGTAAAGAGCATTTGACATGTTTTCCTGGGGAGCCAGTAAAACTGCAACTGGCCCTCTCCCTTAATGGGCTCATTTGGAGACAAGAAAGGCCTGCAGCCTGACCAGCCTTCATGAGCCTGAGTGCTCCAGGGATGGGAGCAGCCATTCCCTTCCCTTTAAAAATTGTATTTCAGCATCCTAAATGATACAGATAATTTCTTTACCATATGAAGAGCTTTTCATTACCGATCCCCAACCTCAGCAGACATTGTTTCCACAGCATGCAGGTGTTTCATAGGCAGTTTTGGAAAGCACAGGGCTTGCTTTTTTGGCATTGCAACTTGGTCTTCCAGTGACACCCCACCGCCCACCGGTGTCATGACGAGTAAGGAGAGCTGATGTTTGCTGAGTGCATATTATGTGACAGTACCATTCCAAAAACCTTGTGTGTTTTATCCCATTGATCTACACAGCTTTCCAAGATGTGCGTCTTGTTGTTATGTCCGTTTTACAGTCAGGGGTGCTGAAGTAGAAAGGTTAGCTTCTTCCCCAGGGTCACAGGATTGCAGAGAGTCTAGGTTATCTGGCTCCAGATTCCATGAGCAAAATTAAGTTGGCATTATGGCTCTGCCATGCCCCTCCTGACCAGAAGCTTGGCCTTGCTGAGCAGGTGGATGTGTGTGCCTGCCTTAGAGGCCAGTGCTGGGGTCACGGCAGAGTGATCTGAATCCCAGGAAGCCTATTCTGATGCATTTTCATTGCCCTTTTCAAGGTCTGATGCTATTCTATACATAATCCGGTGTTGTACCTTCATCTATGACCTTATAATCAGTCCCTAATTTTGGCCTTGTTAACCCCTTTTTTGGTGGGGGTGGGGATTTCTGGAATGAACCCCAGGGCCTGGTGTACACTAAGCCTATGCGTTACTGCTGAGCTACACCCAAGTCTTTGGATTATTTATTCCTCAGACATGGGATTACCAAGAGATGAGACTAAGTTTATGGTTTTTAAAAGCTGTCAACAAACTGACTTCTCAAAGTGTCTTGCCAGTTTCCCTTCGATGAAGGAGAATAACTTACCTTCATCTTTCTCTTCTGGAGCCAGGTCTGCTACAATATCATCAACATTGTCAGGCACAATATTGCATTGTTCCCCCTGCAGAAGGAATTTTAACTGAAGGGCTCACATTAGAAGGAGGAGAAAATGTGCAGGAGAAAGATGGAGGAGGACAGAAAATTCATGCACCCTGTACAAATCCTATGTTGGGGCGGAGTTCCAACATTTCCAACCTGGCTGATAATGAAATGTAAGAGCAGGAGTCACTAAGCAGGGATCCTGACCATGACAGACTTTAGCAATCGATGCTGGGATTCACAGTGAAACCCATCAGCCTGGACCCAATCATTCACTTGAGCAGTGGGCCTCACCATTGGTTTAATTTTACTCATTTACATTTCAAGATATAATCTGCATATAGAAACACTAGGAGCCCTGGGAATCCCATATTCCAAGGCACTATCTGCCAGGGATCCTGTGATTCTAGAACCACAGGTATAGTCTCCTTGGTCCTCCTGATGGCCTTGAACCCAGTACCTTTCGGGCGATTCTCTCGATGACAACTCTGGCTACTTGAGTGATGGACCCGCCCTCTGGATCATAAAAAGGACTCTGGGGATGGTCCAGACTGGTCAGGGGCCGGATTTTCTCCTGGGGAATTGTGGGCTTGTTTGGTGACTGCAGGAAAAAGAGAGAGTAGGGGAAAAAACCCATAAAAACCATAAAGTAATTTGTTATAGGGATCAGGTTTGAAAATTTTGATAGTAATTTAACAAGGGTAACTATACTTACAGAATTCAGTTCATACCATACGCTGTGCTTGGACATGCATAGAGCTATACTACATGCATAGAGCCATTCTTTCCTACACATGGTAGGATTGTACCCAAAATGTGGAAGCCAAGTTTCAGAGAGGTCATCCCAGCTCAGAAATGACCAAGCCAACTTAGCTTTAATCCAGAGCTCTTCCTACTGACCAAGTGGCAAGCTTTTTTTGTCAGTGTGGATCAGATGATAAATATTTTAGGCTTTGTTGAACTACTCTGTGTCACAACTGCTTAGCTCAGCCCTTGTAAGAGGGAAAGCAGCCGCACAGAGTATTCAATATTTAATTGACTGAGTACAGCTAGCTTTGACAACTATTTATAAATCAGGGCGTAGGTTAGATTTGTCTCCAAAACTATAGTGTGTTGATGTCTGTTCTAGACTTTTTCCACTGATTTTCGGATGGTTCCAGATTTCGATGCAGTTGATATATATGAAAAATGGGACATTCAGGACGAAGTAAAACTCCTTAGCCTTTGGGCTCTGGTCCAGCCTTATGCAAACACATTAGCTTCCTTCTCTTGTTGTCTCTCTTTTCTGTCTCTGCTTCCATTCCCTTGGCCTGCCATCCCCTTGCTGACTGCAAACTGCTCCTGCATCAGTTCCCTCTCTGTGCTGTCCTGGCCATTGCATGAACACTTCCTAGATCCTGAGCCCTACTATATGTGACAATGAGACCTCTTCTAGGGCAAAGAGTCAGACTTCCCTTTGTGTCCAGGACGCCCAGAGCAGGGCTGTGCCAGGTGAGGTGCTCCGGAAGCCCGTGAGCTGCTCCCGACTGCAGGTGCACACCTACCTCGTAGGTCACCCCGCTGTCAGTGCCGGCATCCCAAGGAATCAGGTCTTGCACCACCTTCTGGACCCAGCCGCATTCCTTGGTGCACAGATCCTCTGCTGATAAGCCCACGTTCCAGTCCGGACTCGGGCCCATCATGGTGAGGAAGGACATTAAGTGGCGTGTCCTGTCCACTGAAAATTCAGCTGAGGGCGCTGCTCTCCTGGAAACCAAACACAGAGACCATCCGTCCCCCTGGGGATGTGGGCCACATTCTGGGCACATGTCACCTACCCACAGCTAGAGGATGAAGGTGAGAGAGGAGGCAGTTTCTTTGGCTGTTACTGGCTTATGTGCTTAGTCTTTGAGCCCACAGTGGGGCAGACACGGAGAGAACCCTGGCTATCACTCCATCCAGTTTTACGGTGTCCACAGCACTTACTATTCCTTTGTTTCCTTGCTGATGTATCATTTAACTGTTTATTGACCATCATCTGTCACAGTAGCACAAGCTCTGGGAAAGCAAGGTTCTTGTCTCTCTCATGGCTTTATTCTCAGTGCCCCAAACACTGGCTGGGACAGAGTTGATACTCAGTAAATGTTTTTGAAAAAATGAACAAGTACTGTGCCTATCCAGATTTGTTGGATGTGAGATGAACTTTACCAATAAAAATTGCTTACTGATGTCCTGAGCCTTTAAGTGCACATTCTCATTTAATCTTTACGATAGAACTTGGGTAAGGACTATTGAATCCAGGTTATGGGGGAAGAAACTGAGGCTCAGGAGGCCCACGTGACTTGTCCAAAGTCACAAAGTTAAGCAGAATAGAGCCTGTAACCCACGCCAATATTAGTTCAAGGCCAACGTTCTTTGCATCGCCAGCTTCCAAATTCTCCTCCTGCCTCCTTTTCACTCCATCATGCCAGTGGGAGAGGTCTCCTTCCTGCTGCCCTCATTGCCCTCGAGAGGCTGCCTTTGGCAAGGCCTGGCACTGAGGTGCACTCATTGGCTCCAAGCTGGCTCCCTGGCTCTCTCGCCTCCAGCTGGGAGCCAGGGTCCAGCTGCAGGGCCAGGCAACTGCCAGCTGCCGGAAATAACATCCCAAGTCTACAGCTGTTAGGGACAACCAGGCTGCATGGGAGAAATGGTGGCAGCCCCCATAGGGACTGTGGAGGGGAAGTCACATTTGGTGAGTGACCCATGTCATTTCATTTTCCCCTCGTGGCAATCCTGTGGGATTTGGATTATCCTGTTTGGAGAGAGGCAATGAAAGAGTAGCGCTGTTAATGAACTTGGAGACACAAGTTGTAGGGGCGGAGGCTCTCATGACTCTACACCCCCAGGCTAATTATGGGGGATCCTTGGCTGGGGGCCAGCGGGTCTTAGTCCAACTGGCAACTGTTCCTTCTCAGCTGTCTGGGAGCCCCTGTGCCTTCTGTTGGGGCCAACTGCATCTGCCTGCCCCCATCTGGACCTGGAAAGTGATGGCTCCAGACCTGGTGGGGCCGATGGAACTAGACTGTTGGGCTTTGGCAGCCAGGACTTGACAGCATGCAAGAAGGGGAGGAAACCTGGGTGTGTGTCCTGGTACCGTCTCGTAGCACTGTGTTCTTAGGTAAATTCTCAAATCTTTCTGTGCCTCAGTGTCCAAATCTTTAAAATGGAGATCACTTATGTGTACTACACAGGGTTACTGTGGGTGTCAAATGAGCTAACTTGTGTGCAGCAAATTTTACTCCAGGACCTGGCATCGGAGTTATTATTACTATTATAGGTTGAACATTTCCTCATTTGAATATCTAAAAGCCAAAATGCCTCAAAATCCAAAAACTTTTGGAATAACTACCTGATGTTGCAAGTGAAAACATCCACACCATGAAACTCTCATTTCACATGCCAAATTACTTAAAATTATATAAAATTATCTTCAGGCTATGCATGTAAGGTATATATGAAATGCTGGTTCTATGCATTTTGGATGAAGGATACTTAGTCTGTACCACATTGAGAGAAGCTTACTGTAGGGCGGTATGGACACCAGAAAGTAGGGACACCGCCTGCTGCCAGTGTAGGGCCTGGACCAGGAATGGAGAAGAGCCCGCCACGGCCCTGGCTTCAGAACCGGCAGATCAACAGGGCCTGGTGCTGCTTTCCCCCTTCCCCATTCTCCTTGCCCCTCTCTTTCCCCAAAGTCCCTGTGCCCGGCCCGGTCAGCCTGAACCCAGGGCCCTGGGTCTTCCGTGCTTTGGGAAGTATGCTCCTTGGAGCAGCAGTGTCCAGACTCACGAAAACTTACTAGAAATGCACATTCCTGGGCCTTGGCCCAGATTTACTGATTTAGTGATGCCAAGAGTCTGTTTTTAATAATCTTTCTGGGCGATCCTTAAAGAGCTCAAGCCTCAGCTCACCTGT
Organism: Dasyprocta punctata; assembly: GCA_004363535.1. Lineage (NCBI taxonomy): Eukaryota > Metazoa > Chordata > Mammalia > Rodentia > Dasyproctidae > Dasyprocta > Dasyprocta punctata. The sequence continues at coordinate 63,597 of RJWM01002905.1, forward strand.
TACCTCCTCCAGGAACCTTTGAGGCCCTGCTGACAGTGTCCTTGGGTTGCACTTCCGCCCACCATTCAGCTGTCTGTACTCAGACCTATGATTGTAATTACTTCCTGTTGTTCAGTCTTCCTTGGACTGGGAGCTCCTTGAAGGCAGGAGCCCTAAGTAGTACCCCAGTACCTGGTGCTCGATGGGCCAAATGAACACAGGTACGGATGACCTGAGCAGCAATCCTTAGTAGCTCTGATCTTGGGCAAGTCACTGACCCAAGATTTTTGAGTCTCTGTCTTCATCTAATAATAGATATATGAGGATCAAATGAGAGGCTGCACAAGGAGGACTTCATAAACTGCTGGGGTGTCACCTGACATAGTCTGCTATTTAGTTAAGCATGGACGGGAGATTTAATTTCCTTTTCCCATGGGTGTGTGTTTTGGTGTGTAGGTCAGTGGATTTAGCAGCTGCTGTAGAGACCTGGCTTCTCCAAGGATTGCCATCTGAGGAACTGTGGCACTGTTCACAGAGGGACTCACAAACCATGGTTCGGGTTGGTCTTGTAGTCCCTGCCAAGCGAGAACACGTGTGTGCGTGCGACTGTGTGTGTGTGTGTGTGTGTGTGTATGTGGCACAGCTTTATGCCCTGGGAACCTTGACCCTTGGCTCTTGGGGGTCCAGCAGTCCCTTGGGAAGCAGGCTTCCTCTTCTGTTGCCATAGAGACCAAATAATCCACCTGTTGCCTTCCCATTTCCCCAAGTATGTGATTTTGGGTCAGGTTGGTCATTCATATTTTGAGTCCCATAAGTGACCCAATTCACAACGACAACTTGAAAGAACAAAACCAGCTCTGCTGAAGATCTCAGAGCTGTAAAAACCAACCACCTCCATCCCATCCCATCATCCTCACACTTGTACAGCCGATCGATGTAACCACGCAAGAACCAAGCCTGCGGAAGTCATCACTCTGAATAAATGCATGTGGGCTAAATGTTATATGCAAATCTGCAACCTGAGTGAGGCACCCTCTAGAGCTTGGTATGTATTTCAAGGGGCAGGAAATTTACAGCAACCTATCCCTGTCTAAAACAGCCTGGCCATATGTTGGGTAATATGGCAAATTGGAATCTGTAAGGGCCAGGGAAAAATCTTCAAGGATCTTCACACACACACCTTGTTCCTTTCTCTCATCTTTGACTGCAACATTTCTCCTTGACCCCAGCTTATGTACTACTTCTTGGAGAAAGCACATAAATTTCTTGGGGCCCCCTATTCTACCTTCTCACAGCCTACTGAGTCTACTCTGCTATGGGAATTTCTTATTTAATATCTGTCTTCCCCTTTAATGCCCACTAGGGACCATTTGTGTCTTGATGACAGCTGTATCCCATTGCTTGGCTTAGAGTTTGGCATGTACTGTGTTTTCTTCAAATGTTTGTTGAAATAAATGAATTAATCCAAGAAATGAATAGGGAGTTCTTGTACTCTTCTTGACCTTCAAATTTAATTAAAAATCACTTTAAAGTATTTGTTATTTCTGTTATAGAGTAGTTATTTAAAGTAATGAAATGGATAAGAATATATGTAAGTTTTCTTTCGGAAATGCTAGATTGGATTGAAGTTCTTTAATTTGTTCAGACAATAATAGAAGTTATTATTTCTGTATGTCATGTCTTGCAAAATATGGCATTTTGTTAATTTGATTTCATTTTTCTATGTAGGATTTAAATTTGAATCAGTTTTCTAGCATAGGAAATTGGTCTAGTCAGATTATAAACCAGAGTATAAAGAATAATAATCAAAAAGTATAACATTCAAAGTAAAATAGAAATAGAAATCAGTGAGCAGAAAATGGAGATTCTAGAACTACAAAGAAAGACACAAAACAGGCTACTCAGGGTGAAAGGAAAGATTATGTAACAAGTGGGTTTGGGCTAAGTTTTTAGGGGAAAAAAACAGGATTCACATCTAGTATCATAATGACAAATAAGAATAATTAATAACAAATCCAGAGCCAAATAGAAAACAGCCAGATCATAGAAAAAAATCAAAATTTCAAAAAAATCTGTCAGAGAAACAATTTTCTCAGCTTTGAAGTAATAAAAGCAATCACAAAGGAACATTAACTAATTGAATTATACATTAAAACCATCTGCATCATGATAATGGCACATGTTTAACGTCCCTAGTCCCGTAATCTGAAAGGCTCCAAAATCTGAAACTTTTTGAGCACCAACATGATACCACAAATGGAAAATTCCACACCTGACCTCACGAGATGGGTCACGATCAAAATGCAGGTGCACAAAATATCACATAAATTACTTTCAGATTGTTTATAAGGTGCATATGTTATGCACAAGAAATCTCATTATGGATATGAAAGTATTCCAACAGAAAAAAATCTGAAACCCCAGACACCTCTTTCTGGCTCCAAGCATTTTGGATAACGGACACTCAAACTGTACCTGAATGGTAGAGAAAAGTGACATGGTGACAAATGTCTCCATCGAGTGTAACTGATGAAGTGTCAATACGTACACACAGAAACCAAATTGGTAAGAAAAAGACCACGATTCCAACCAAGGAAGGCTGTGAATGGAAGAGTCACATCAGAAAAATGAAAAGTGAAGGAGGACATGGAGAAATGTTCCCTCTTCTCCTATTCCAAGAGGCCACAAGGTGCTCAGGAAGAACCCACGGCAGTGGGCAAGACGGTTGTTGGATTTATATCTTGGTTCAGCCGTTACTTCTCAGCTACAGAACAGGGGCTTCTACCCCACCTTTCACTGCAGATACCTCTGAACGACGTGCACATCACCCCAAGGGTTTATTTTGAGGAAACTTTCTCATTATGACCAGTGCAAACTAGGACTTGATAAAAGTTGATTTTTCTTCTCATACAACTTTTCCAAATAAAACTTCCAAGAACACCATGACATAAACGAGGTAAGAAACGATTTTCATGGTTTTTTTTCTAGTGACTTATTCTCCCTTCCAAAGTTACAGATCCAATACCAGTGAGACTCAGAGAAGTGTTTTCTAAACCATTCACTTGGTGGCATTCTGGCTCATGCAGTCCAAATACAGCAATCCCCGTTTCACACTTGTAGAAACTCAACTCAGTCACGAGGGGGCGCTCAAGTCATACATTAGGCTGAAGTGCTGCGTGGTTGGAGAAAGGTTTGAGCAAGGTTCCTGCAGCGCTGAAGACTAATCAAGAGGCTTCTAGGACTCCAGGACCTTCTGGACACCCAGACCTGCCACCTGCTCCTCTAACCCAAGGCCTGCCGGTCTGTACCATCCTTAAGACGTCGATGGCCATGGACAAGTGCTGCAGGAGGGGCTGAAATTTAAGCTCTGATTTAGAAGGAGGATGCCTCTGACTTCCTGGGGGAACTGTGGCTTGGGATTTCTGAAGAAGAAGAACATATCTGCACTCCTCTGGCCTCCCAAACATGGACCATCGTGTAATCAAATGTTAACTAAGCCTCACAGCTGGGAATAATTTAAGGCGACCACAGTCCTTTCTAGGATTCATTATAAGAAAGAGACTAAGCAATTCTTAGCATTCAGACCACACCAGAGGAACTGAGTGATGGAAATTCAGAATTGATTTGCAGAAAACCTGGGCATTTTCTACTTAGGTGCCAGAGGAACTAGTGAAGGATGCAGGATTTGCTCAGAATCTGTCTTTCCCGTCTCTGCTTGAGCATGGGGTTGTCGGAGCTGCAGCTTGATTTATTGAACTAAACAAGTCAGCAACTCATTTGTTCATTCACTGCTATCCTTTGAGAAGTGGTGCTGGGGATAAAGATGAAGATCATTGAAAAACAAGTCAGTTCCAACAGGCAGGACCTTGCAAAGTAGGTCACCCCAGCTTTCCACTGGGCCGAGGGAGGCTGGAATCCCATTAACCTCAATTGAGCGGCTTGGGGAGGAGGGGCAGGGCTGCTTCGCAAAACAAAACTTGGCTTCGTGTAGGCTTCCTAATTTGACTTCCTAATGAGATTTGGAAGAGGAACGGGGAGCCTAGGCTATGGGAAAAATCAAAGGAAAATTCCTTTGCCTTAACAAGCTGGTGGCATGGAGTGGAGAGATCTTGGGTGTCTGGGAGGTCTGAACGTTTACCGCTAAGTAACGTTCTTCGGCTGGGGTCGCAGAAAGTCTGAGGGAGGGGTGAAGTGTGAGAAGCTGTTCCAAAATACTGCTTGCAATTTTTCGGGAAGTCTCTTCCACCTTGAAAAATGAAGACATCTTAAAAAATAAAAAAACTCCATTGATTTTGATCTGCTTGGAACCACAGCCCATTCTGTCCTCTTTCATAGCAAACCACCAAAGAATTGCGTGCACGCCTGACTGTAACCCTGGGGGTTCACATTGCACACGCTGAGCGCGCTGTGGCCCTTCCTCAGCCGAGTGTGTTCCCAAGAAGGCCACATGTGACCTGCGCGTCCAGAAACCAAGGTGTGTTTTGTGGCCCTGCCTCACTTGGTCTCTAAGTCGCACGGGCCCCCGCTGACAGCTTTCCTTGAATACTCTTCCGTGCTTCTAGGTACCAAGGTTCCTTCCGGATCTCTTTGCTGTTCCTTTTCCTTTGTGTGAAAGTCCTCCTCAGCACAAAATGTTGGAGTTTTTTGGGACTCAGTCCTAAGCCCTTGACTCTGATTCTCAAGCTCTCTCTCCTCCATACCTCTGGTCTTGGTTGTCTCCCATTCTTCCATGACTCTCAATTATATTAGTGGTACCTTGGTTCATGAACTTGACTCTTTCCATGATTCTGATCACAAACTGAGTTGGATGAGAACTGAATCAAATTCAATGGTCAGGTTCACTGTTGAGCTTATGGGGAAATTTCATTCAGTTCTCATCCAGTTTGGTTTGGAACCAGGATCATGGAGAGAATTGAGTTTGTGAACTGAGTACTACTGTAAATCAGCACAGAATTCTTGCCCTGAAACTCAGAACTATATAACTGACTGGGTACTTAACATTTCTATCTGGATTTTTTTTGGAGGGGGGCAGGGTGGTAACTGAGGATTGAACCCGGGACCTTTGACGGAACTACATCCCTAGTCCTTTTTAGTTTTTAAAAATTGAGAGATGACCTAAGTCACCCAGCTTGGTGTTAAACTTGCAATCCTGTTCCAGTTTCCCAGAGCACTGTGGTTACAGGCGTGCACCGCCATGCCCTCTCTCCATCCAGATATCTTGAAAACATCTTCACAACAAAGCTGTCAGAAACAGTCTCATGGGCTTTCCCATCAAACGTCACTGAATGTTCCCAGTCTTGTGGCTGGCACCACCGATTCCTTGTTTAGTTTAGTTATACACCAAGGAAACATCTGGACTGCCGTTTCCCTCACCCTTTCTAAACCTGTCACCATAGCCTGGTGGCACTGTCGCCTAAATGCACTGCTCACATCTCCGCGGCCCCCACCCCGGTCACCACCAGGCCTCTCTGGCCCTGCCCGCTGCACCTGCCTCCTCGCCGGTCTCACCTCATCTACCTTCTCACACGGGTGCCAGGGTGTCATTGTTTTTTAAATGCAAATCTGATCATATCATCCTTCTGCTTAACATGCTTCAGTGATTTCCCATTCCTTTTAATGGAAAAATCAAAAATTTTAATGTTGCCTGGCTTAGTCCCACATCAAGCTCATCTTTGATTTCTGGATCCAGTTATAACTGCAGCCTTTTAGTACCTTACATATCCCCTCCTTCCTCTTCAAATAGGGCCTTTGAACGCATAGTCTCTCTGGGTTTTTGAGGACTTTCTCCCCTTGTTTGGTTCTTTACTTAGTCAACTCCTGATTCCTAGGATCCTGAGCCCAGTACCATTTCCTCAATGACTCCACCCCCTGACTCCTCTCCGAGCTGGCTCAGGGTCCCCCCACACACTGCCGTGCACCTCGTGCCTTCCCGCCACAGCCGTGTCACATTTATTTGCGAGATCACTGAATAAATGTCTTCCCTGCTAAATGTCAACTCCATGAGGAACTAACAACTCTCTGCGGCTCCCCACAGTACCCCCAGTACCTTTCAGGCTACGTTTTTATAGGAGACCTTCGATAAGCATTTGATTTTTTTTTTTATGGTACCAGGGATCGAACTCACAACCTCATGCCTGCCAGGCAGGTGCTTAGGTCACTGAGCTAAATCCTCAGCCCTCTATAAGCATTTGTTTAATCAATGAGATGTTTCTATCATCCTCGATAGAAGGATACAGGGTCAGTGAAAGATATCACTTCATTTATTTTTGAGGCAGAATTCAGACAAACCAATGTGGTCACACTGCTAATTTCATGCTGATCAGAAGCCTGACTGGAAGACAGATATAGCTTGACTAATTAAGTGAGAAAATGAGCAAGTTATTACTTAACCAGAGGGATGTTGTTACACTGAAATGTAAAAGCACTAGTCAGCTGGATGTGGTTGGAATTCTAGTTCTGCTCTTGAAGCACCTGGATGATGACGCTGGACCTGTAAGCTCCAAGTCTCAGTTTCACCATCTGTAAAATGGGTTTATGTCATAGACCCACTGCAAGGATTAAGCTAGTTAATACACGTAAGTGCCTACCAGGGTATTTGGGTACCTAGTAGATGCTTAAAGTAAAAATATTTCCCCATCTCTTCTTTCTTTAATCTCTCCCTCCTTTTGTCTCTTTCCTAAATGTACATGGCTTTGTAGTTGACATTTTTTTCTAACCCCAGGCTCCTCAAGGGTAAGGAGTCTTCAGAGATGTAAAAACTGGCACCCACACACTGTGGCCCAGGTGCTCCTAATGCATACCCATCCTCGCGCACCTGCTCTCCTTGAGGACCCAACAGAGAGGGGTTCTTCACATTTAGCGCTTGGGGGCCTGGAAACTGGGAGAAACCAGAGAGACCCGCGCAATCTGAGCAAACAGATTCGGGGTGACCTGATGGCAAATTGATGTCAATTACACAGAAGGAGCCAAGGGTGAGCTCACAGGGGCCTTTTTGGTGGAATGGAGACGAGACAGCAAATGCTTACTCCGGGCAGCGGGTCCTGCGGGCCATCGTCTCACGGAGGGGCAGCCGCTGCCTGGGCTGCGTAGGTTTTCTGCTGCCCTCTGCTGTGAGCTCCCTCAAGAGAGGATCCAGGGCAAGTCTTGGCGCTCACTGCAGGCCATAAGGCCCCCATGCAGCCAGCTGGGCTGCCTTCGCTCTCCTATCCAAGGGTCAGCTCTCCTTCCCTCCCCACACATCCGCTTTCAGCCTCAGCGCCCCCAGCCGGGGCCGGCTGTGGTCTGCAAGGATCACTCTTCCAGGCCCAGTTGTGTACAAAGCCTTTGCCGACTGCTCCCCGCTCCAGGCTGGGTCACACCCCTTCTCTGGGCTTCCAGAGCTACTAGCACCTCCACCCTGCTGCTTATGCCCCTGGAGTGTACAGCGCTGCCATGATGACACTGTGTGCTGCACATTCTGTGTGTATGGTGCCATCGGGATTTATGCAAAGGGCAGACCCAGAGTGAGGGAACTCTGCTTATTGTCTGTCTCCTCTCTTGAATCCAAACACCAGGGACTGTGTATAGGGCTAGGACACAATAGCTGTGTGCAGAGCTGTTAGTTTGTTGAGTGGGTAAGGGACAGACAGCAGGGTCCTGGCAACAGCTTTCCTGACCTAGTTGGTCACGTGGGAGGGCTCCACCTCCCGGGCTCCTGCTGCCCCACTCTGGGGAGTGTCCCTGTGAATGGCTGGTGGTTTTTTCCTATCATTTTGCCTTTGCCTTTTCATCAACTGAGCAGGATCTCACGCATTCCCTGTGTTACTGCTGTCTGCAGCAATACCGTTGTTAATGGATGCAGACTGCTCCACAGAGGGGCCAGCCAAGCCAGTTTTCATAAACCGTTTTCCTCAAGGGATGAGTGGAAATCAAAAGTTGTTCAAGGAACTGCACAGGATTCAGGGTAGGCAGAGTGAGGTGCGGAGCAGGGAGCCAGAGGAAAATGATGCTGGGACTAATGTGTGTTCATGGTCACTGCGACCTGTCAACCTAGACTAAGGGTGGGGACTTGGTCCTGGAGGCCAAGGGTCACAGACAGACTCTAACAGGAGAGGAAACAATAGGCTCAGATTCTTGAAAATCATTCTGGAAACAATATGGATGAGGAATTGGACTGGGAAGAAGAGAGAGGCCAAGTATTCCAGGCATGAAAAGATAGTGGTGGTCTGAACTAATGGCAGGAGCACGGGCAGACGGGGATTAATTTATGAGATATTAAGAAGACAGAGTCAACAGGACTTTGGGGCTCACTGTACTTTTGAAATTTCTCCACATGGGGAAGAACTGGTTTGTGTGAAGGTGATGGGTTCCATTTTGGACACAAAGAGTTAAAGGACATATGGGCCATTCATGGAGAAGTGTCCAAGAAACTGATGGGTCTGATGGATGTATCACTCACTGTCCATCCATCCATCCATCCATCCATCCATCCATCTATCCCATGGGAATGGGAATGGTAGTTTGGGAACTATCAACATGTCTCTGGCCACCAATCTCCAGGACAGTGAAGTCTCCAAGGGATAGAGCATACTGAAAAGAGATGGGAGCTCAGAATAGGATTCAGGGTAAGTCCAGCTTTCCATGGGTCAAACTCACTTAGCAGATGTACATTTGATCTGTTGTGGCTGAGGGCATGAATGAGGACCACTGGGAGAAACAGAGGCATGCACGATACTCCAACACATGAGCAGTATTTTACCTGCGGGTGCATTCCTGACTTCCATAATGTGAATAGGTTGTGGTAGCCATTAGGAGGCAGCTTCCAGTACAAGGGAGGGATGGGGTGGGGAAGGGTCAGGGGCTGTTTGCTACTTACACGTTGAGAGGCTGCCAGGCTGGCCACTGGGCTTTGGCTTTGATGACGGTGAGGACCTCATCACTCTGCAAAAAAGAACGACCAATGTTTAGTGAACAGACCTGGGCTCATGGGAATAAGAGGGATTTGGCAGTGACATTGACTACTACTATTCTTTCTCCTGCTGTTGCGCCTTTACCTGCCCAGGTGTGCAGCCATCTTGCCCCATGATGGGGAAACCTTGGAGTCTCAGCAACATGAAGAGGTGGCACTGAGTGTCCTGTGTGCCTGGTTGGCCCAGACACTGATGATCCCTTGCAGCCGCACCTTTGGTCTCTAGCCTGGCCCTCCCCTTCTAGAACCAGAGCTCTGACCTTGTTGGCCAGACTTCCAGTTTTTACTTAGCCTGCAGGGTCCAGTCATGTGTCCAGGCCTCAAGTGGGGCCTGCTCCAGGTCAGCAGGCGCCAAAATGCAGCCAAGACTTTACCCTGAGGACTGTCACCCCTGGCCTCCCCTGCTGTGGAGACAGTGTCCCTTGGACACTGAGGTTGGCACAAAGCCCAAACTCCACGTACCTTGCCCTACTCATGAGATTCTGTTCTATTTTGCTTTGGACACTTCGTTGAGCACTACTAAAGCATGGAGAATCTAAATTTTTTTTATAGGAATAATTTGATAATTGACATTCTGAAAGAAAGCAGTAAGTCGTCATTATGGAGTAAAAATCAGACCTTCACTGATCTCACTTTACTTTGAGATTTGGTTGGGTGTCTTAATTTCCCACTGTGGTGGAGGGCCAGGGGTGGGGGAGAGAACATGACGTCCACAAAGCTTAAGGCCAGCACAAGTCCAGACTCAGCTTTGGGAGAGGCTGTCCCCAGAGTGGACTTAGCTGGCCCGAGATGTCCCCTTCCCCTGCTTGAGCCCGGCAGTGCTCAGACACCATCATTCATTATGGATAGAAGACTCCAGAATGTCACCAGCTGGGAAAGGAAGAGCTTTCTTGCCAACTGAACAGATCCCCGAGTTCCCAGGGGGCAGAGATCACTTGGCTGGCTCCCCGCTACACCCCAGTCCTCAGAGCTGCACCTGGCAGTAGGAGCCTAGAACATAACTGGGTTGAATTGGTGAACTTATCTTTGGTTGCATAACTTGCCTAGAAAACCTCACAGTCCTGAGGACACTGGGAGGAAGGAGGCTAGAGGTGTCTTCCAGACTCAGGCCCAAGGGTGATAAAAAGCCCTCTCAGTCCAGAGTGTCTTTTCTGCCATCAGGCAGGGGATTACCAGGTGGAAGGGGCTGGGCACATCCAACATGGCGGGGGCCTGCACAGATGGTCATGGGGGAGGTGGCTGGGAGGAGCTAGACCTGCAGGATGAGTCTGCAGAGTTCACACCCTCTTTCTGGGTGCAGGGCCCCTGGAGTGCCCACTTTGGGTTGGAGGAAAGAATCTTGAGATACGCAGACGCCCTCATATTCACAGGCCTGCAGGAAATGCATTTCCTAGCACCACCTGAGTGATTACACTTCTCAAGGAAGATTTCTTTATTTACAGTGTATCCCTCCTAATACATGGTGAATGACTGGGAGAAGCCATTTACCACAGAGTCACGGGTGGAACAGGAGCTATTTCCCGAATGCCAGCTCTGTATCTGCTGTAACTTGCATGTGCCACACGGAGCCTTCATCTGACCCCAGAGCCCCGATCACCTCCAGTGAGCCCAGCTGACCACATCCACCAGCTGCCCGGAGTGAGCTCCCGAGCTTTCTCCAGCTCTGCCCCTTCACACCAGCTGGGCTCCAAGGCCTTCCGCACTCAAGTTCATGACTCTGACCACACCCACCCCCTACCCACCAATGGCTCCCAAGAACTCCATGATTACATCATACGTCCTGTGTTTCGCCTACACACCTAACCCTGGTCTACTTTGTCTTTCCTTTGCTTCTTACTTGCAGAATAATACACACTTATTGCACAAAATTTTAGCACCACAGAAGCACACAATAGAGATGTTGAGCACATTCTGCTTCGACATCAACCCCGCCTTCTGTCTTATTCTCCTCTGGAATGTGACAGTTTGGGGTGGCTCATTCCAGAGCTTTCCCCATGCAATGCAACTAGCAGTGCCTTCACTGTCTATAGCTTTCCCACAAAAATTGCACCATACTGAATATTTTGTTTTGTGCCATGAGTTTAACAACTTCCCTTTATACCTTACAGAAAATACCTTAGTACTTTACCATATGGGAGGTTTTTCACTAGTGTGTGTTAGAGACTGTATACCATGTACCCTAAACACCATAGCTCTCCCTCTTTTTGAGGTTTTAAAGTGTTGGAGATCTGTAAATTATGGCAAGCCAGGTTGAGGCATGAAAATGAAATCCAAGGTATGAGGTATAAGTGACAAGATACTGTCCCCTGATAATCCTTCGTCCTTAAAGGAATACTTCACCAAAAAATAAAATCAATGTAGGTGGGGTTAAAGTGGCCACAGGGGTAGCTGGCTTTGCAGATTCACTTTGCTTTACAATTAAATATTGAATCTCAGGTCCCAGCTAATGACATATTGATTTTGCTTTTGCAGCATACACCTCACTAACGATATTTTGGACCCTCCATTAGTGTTTATGTATGATGATGAAATTCTGTTTGTATATTTTGGTTCTGTGGAGGCTCTGAGAGTGGTGAAACCAATATGTGTGGGTATTATAGCTTCTGGCTGTAAATCATTTTGTCCAGTGGTTATTCAACATCTGTCTTATCAACAGCTTATTCATTTTTTTGTGATCATACATGATAGTCAATGAAATAAAAAATGAAACACTTCTGTTGAAGCATCAACATTCTCTGATACAACCTAAGTTCTACAGAAATGGAGAAACTGGATATGGTGATGAACACCTGAAGTCCCAGTGCTTGAGGGGCTGAGGCAAGAAAATTGTTATGAGTTCAAGCCCAGCTTGAAATAGGCAGCAAGATCCTATCTTCAAACAAACAAACAAACAAACAAAACAGAAGAAAAAAAAGTAATGGAGAGGATCTGGATTAATTAATGGCCATATCCAAATATTCACCATTACACAATTAATTGTTTAAAAAGCAATACGCGTCATTCTTTTTGACATACATGTAGAATTCCACAGCATGGGTGTACTCTATTTAATTCACATTGTTAGGAGTATTTAACTGTTTCCATGAATGATGCTGATGAAGATTTGCATAAATATTTCTTTGTTCACACAGGCAAGGGTTCCTATGTCCTTGATTCCTAGAAATGATAAAAAATGAGGAAATTTTGTGGAAAATTGTGGAGGGGCCAACTAAATTGTCTCTATGTGCTCAGGTCTTTATGCCTTTGGACACACTGGATACCGTCCACCCTGTAATATTCATGAATCCTGCAGGCAGGAAAGCAGAGTGGTCCAGGGTACAGGCTAACTGTAGGATCACACCTGAGTTCAAATCCTGACTCCACCATTTACTAGCTGTGTGTGTTTCCTTTGGCAAATCTCAGCCTTTCTTAGTTCTCTCATCTGTGAAATGGGTTTAAAAAAATCTACCCCCATGCAGTTGTCAGGGGAACAAAATGATACAGTTTACATAATATGCCATGTGGTGTCTGCTACATAGAGCAAGTGCCATAAACATCAGTCATCTTTTTTTTTTTTTATGGTGTTTTGAGACAAGATCTCACAATATAGCCCAGGCTTGCCTTGAACTCACGGCAATTCTCCTGCCTCAGCCTCCCTAGTGCTGGGATTGCAGGCATGTGCTGCAAAGTCCAGCGTCATTTTTATTGCAGCATACGTTCAGACCAAGCTGGCATTAGAGTTGAGTTGCGCCGTTTGCATGCAGGAAGCAGGGCTTGCAGTTGCAGCTGCAGGCACTCCCAGCTGTGGGAGCGGGTCCTCTGCAGACAAGCTCTATCTCCGGCTGCACCATCCGGAGGCTTCTGCAGCTTGGTGAGCCTTGGATGGGGCAACTGGGACGCTGGGCATTTCACATTTGGAAGAATGAAGGACTTAAATTCAGAGTGCGCAATCCAGATGTCAGACTTAAATGAAAAGCTTGTTTTAATAAGTCTCTGAGGCACAGACAGTATCTTTCAAGGATCCTTAGAGCCCTTTTACATCTCCCGGAGGAAACTTTTCAAACAAGTATTTCAAGGCAGTCGCAGTTCACATCGTGTTTGGATGACATTAACACTTTTCCAAAGATACGCCAATTAAAACGAAAACCCCCGAAGAAACAACAGGTCACTCGTGTCTACCTTTCATTCTGCTTTCAGTAAACATTTTGCAGACTGTGACAGTTATACTCCTAGAGCTCAGCTACTGGTGCCAAGCAGGGATAGTGTCGACCCCACCAGGCTGTGGGCTGAGGTCCGACCTGGAGAGAGTGGGCCTGGGACAAACTGGAACCTGAGCTGACATCAGTATCAGGAGACGCAGAGTGGGGTGGTGGTGGGGATAAGAATGTGAATGTATTCTGGGAGACTGAGGTAGGAGGGTTAGCAAGCTCTAGTCCGGCCTGGGCAACTTAGTGAGACCCTGTCTCAAAAAAAGCTGGGGATGTAGCTCAGTGTAAAGACCCTGAGTTCAATCTCCAGTATTAAAAATAAATGCAAATCTAAGGTTGGAGTAGGGGCTTCCCATGGTGTCCAGAGCCAGCACCCAATGGGCAGCGCACTGGGCATCTCAGCCAGGCCTGCAGGCAGAGACGCTGGCTGGAGTCTGTTTTCCTCCTAGCCTGGTTCCTCACCCGCTCCTTCTGTTTTCCTACCCCTTCCTGCCTCCCCATCTTCTGACTTCCTCCCCACGAACCACAAGCTCTCTGTACATTTTGAGGTGGCACTGAAGCTAAGCTCCCTAGATCTGCAGTTTCAGAGGGGGCACGGTAAACTGATGTCCCTTTATCACTACTTCTGCCCAGGAAGACAAGTGACACAACAGTCTGTGATCAGAGAGGGAGAAGAACAGAAATGAGTAGAAGTAATGACAACAACAACAACAGATGTTATTTGTTAGGCTCCGGGCATCTTGTTAATAACCTACATATATTCCTATGTATATATTACTTCGTTTAATCCCCATAACCAACTTGCATGGCATACTTTTGGATCCTCGGAAATACATTTTTTGGCCAAATTAGTTTCACAGGCAGTGGCTAAGCTAGGTGGGTGGTGGCGAGCTGGAAGGGTAGGTGGGCAGTGGCCCAGGAGAACTTGCCCGCCTCTCACACTTCCGCAGCCCTCAAGGCCGGGCCTGGCCCACTCCTGCCCGTCACAGTCGCACCAGGAGACCACCCTGCAGGGTTTGCGATCCTGTTCAAAACGTGGTCCTGAGAACCAGTTTGAATGGGAGCAGTGCGCCGGCTGGGGATGCGAGAAGGCCCAGGCTTGGATCCTTCAGTTGGTGAGAAATTGTCTGTTGCCAAAGAGTACGGAGCACCATGACGCTGAATGCACATGCAGCGATGCCCAGGCGCAGATATGGACGCCTCCCCTCCCACCGTACAGTTCCCCATTTCAGCTTGTTTTCTACAGGTGCTCCATTGCAGGAGGGGAAACTGAGGCTCCGAGAAGTTGAGTGACTCATTCACGCCACCAGGACACTGCACTCCAAGACGGGCACGTTTCCCTCAAAACCCACAGCCTTTCCACTTTCCCTGACCTTCTTCCTCTCCACTCTTCTGCCTCTACCTCTGAAGGTAACTTTGCATCCCTCGGCGGCGAGGGTCCTGGTGATGAGCAGCAGGAAATGAGCTGTTTTATGAGGTGATAACAGGGCTTTATGCATCTTTAAAATCAATTGTGCCCAACCGTAACCTCCCATCATTTCAGCCGGCTCTGGGTTTATCAGGTCATTAATAAAACCAGGCTGCTCATGTTGGTGGCACTTTACAGCTTGCCCATGGTGACCTGCGGTCTGCACCGTGGCCCTCTGGGGCAGGCAGGTGTGTGGGTCCCACTGCTCAGATGAGGTGCCTGGGACTCATCGCTCCTCTGAAACTGTTTTTGTTGAGGTCACTGATGACCTCTCTGTGCCCGACCCGATGGCCAAACCCAGCCCTCGGCTTCCCTGGCCACGCGGTTTCCCTTCACACATCTGATTAGGCCCCTTTCTTGACCTGCGTTCCCCTTGGCCTTGGGTCTCGCGGCCTCTTCATTTCCTTCTCTGGCTCCTCGGCCGACTCCCTTTCGCTTTCCTCAGAACAGTTGGGGCCTCTGAGCTCTATCCCTTGGTCTTCTCTTTTCTATCCACACTCCCTAGTCCCAGGCTTTAACCAACTACACGTGCTGATGACTCCTACATTTTAATCTTCTGGCCCAGCCTCGCCTCTGAGCTCCAGACACACACACCAACTGCCTTTCACAGGTCATATCTCCAACTCGACAGGGTGTCTCTAACCCACCTATCCCTGCTCCTCGATCCCAGCATCCCTCATTCTTCCCATCATGCCACTGTTGCAAGTGCTCGTCCTTGATGTTTTCTCATACCCTCCATCCAGCCCATCAGCACATCCTGTCAACTCCACTTCTGTCACCTGCCCTGAAGCCAGCCTGGGCTGAGCCTCCATCGTGACACAACTGGATTACAGTGATTGCCTCTCTGTACGTCTCTCTGCTTCTCCACTCACTCACTGCTATGGTTTGAGAGGTTGTGTGTTGGATACTTGGTTCCTGGGGTGGTAATCTAGGCCTCATGGTTGCGTGAGGATGCATGCCCTTTAAAGGGCTGAAGGGATTTCTTGTGGGATCCTGATTAGTTGTTGGAGAAGATTGTTATGAAGATCTGAATGGGGCCATGGCCGCCCATTCCCGCAATTCTTGAACATGATCATTCACTTCCATCCAAGTGCCCTCCACTACTACCTGCCATGATGTCATGCAGCTGAGAGGACCCACACCACAACTGGGTCCATTCAGGCAAAATTATAAATATGAGAGTGTTATAAAGGTGGAATGGTCACTTAGGCATAGCCAGTGAAGTGGCTGGGTGCTACCAGAGAAAAATCCAGAAAATGAAGTTAAACCCAGGGTTGAATCTTGAATCTCCAAAACTGTGAGCTAAATATTCTTTATAAATCTAGCTGCTTCAGGCATTACCTTATAGCAATGAAAACCTAATACACCTTCCTCCAGGCTCCTTTCCATACCATGCCATTCTTCTGGTCAAAATTCTCTCCTGGCCTTGCATCTCATAGCAGACAAGGACACTACCGTAACCCCAAGGCCACCATCTGCCTCTCCTCCTGTGGCCTCACTAACCTCATCTCTTCCTCCTCCTCCCTTCACTGCTTTGTGTCAGCTTCCTAGAAGCCTCCCTTTTCTTCAGACAGGCCAAGTACCCTTTGCATCTGCTATTCCCTGTGCCCGCAATGCTGTTCTCCTAGACCTCAGAGCACCCACCCCTTTGCCTCCTCCAGGTCTGCGCTCAAATGTCACCTTCTCAACGAGGTCACTGATGACTACAACAGTTCCCTTCCCCACTCCACCCAGCACCCCCACTTCTTCATCTCAGTATCTTTTCTCCATAACATTTGTCACTGTCCAATTTACTGTGCATTTTGCTTATATGCTTTTGAACATCTCTTTCCTTACTGGAGGGAGCTCCAGGAAGGCAAGGGGTTTTGTCCCCTTTGCACACTGCTGTGCTGCCCATGTTGAGATCTCTGACAGGTGCAAGCTCAGGCAATATTTGCTGAAAGAATGACAGGCTGTATTGGGGAAGGGGCAGTGTCCTTCTGAGCCCAAATCTACCTGTACTCTAGCAGTTTAGGACAGAGCCAGAGCTGGGAGACGTGATACTAACCGACTTGGGCATAGTGGAGCAGGTGAGGGCACCAGCCACAGCACATTGTGAGAATGGCCGGGCCACAGGCAGGGAAGGAGCAGCACACAGAGGCCACGTAAGGAGCCATGTCTGAGCTCTTGGGTTCTGAGTCTGCCGCTGGCAGCACCCTGCAACTTCACTGGCCGTGCCTAAGTGCCCATTTCACCATGCCTTGTTCCGTGAGAAGCAGCTGCCTTCACAAACTGCTGTCTACTCAGCTATTTCGAAGTCAGGGAAGATATCTGAAGCCCATTAACAGATCCACAAGATGATGCGTTTGCACGGAAGCATTTCAAATTCAATTTCTTTTTATTTCTTTTCAAACACAGCCTGTAATTCCAATGGGAAAATTGCATAATGCTCATAGATAACAATTTTCCCCTGAGATGGTTTTGTGGAAACAGCTTGGCATTTCTGAAGCTGGAGGGGAAGGACCCTCAGAGCTGCCCTGCCTGCCCTCCCGCCGCCTCTCCAGCCTTAGCTCTCTGTGCTGGGCGGGGAGCTCGGAGGTTCTGTGGCCCATGACATGCTGTGTGGCTGTGCTGGCTACGGGTATTGCGTTAACTTGTCCTTTGGTTATTGGAGAACCAGTCTTGGGTTTGGTTTTATTTCCTGGGTTTTCATGTCCCTTCTAATGCTGATAAAAGTTTGCTTGTCCTTGGAGTCTGGGGAGGACAGTGGGGATGGGCATGAGGGTCACTAACATCCCTCTGGTGCTCCAAATCTGCAAAACTCCACCTGTCTACATTCTCTTCTACCTCCAGCATATTAGAAAAACTTTAGTGCCAAGGCAGGGGCTTGAAGTAAAGGGGGCCAGGCTAGGAGATCTGCTAACATCATCAGATCTGCTAATACCAAGTCCAAATGGAGAGAAGGTGTTAAGCAGGCTGTCTGGCTTCCAGCGGCAGCAGCTGTAAGAAAGCCCAGCCTGGTGCCCAGGGAGCGAGCCAGACAGCCAGGCTGATAGTGCCTCAGGCCAGAAAGCAGACAGCTCCAACCAGACCCTATACTCTATGGTGGGAGCCTCTCTGTGGCCCCTCTGTGGTCTCAAAGACACAGCAGTTGACACTCCTTACCCTGTTTCCCCATCTCCATCTTCCAACACCTGTCCTGTCCTGGAAGCCAGCGGTGAGTGGACTCTGTCCTTCCTGGACCCTGTCCTTCCCAGTGCCAGCCCGGCTTGTGGGAGGCATGCAGGGAATGTTTAAGCAATGCATAATGAAATTAGTTAATTAAACAATTGATTAACAAGAAGCTAGAGGAAGCCTCTGGCCTTCACTGCCCTCCCAGGGGCCTTAGGGGCTCGCGTTCTGAATGTGATAGGACTGGAATGTGGCTGAAGGGTTTGTAAGCAGAAGATGATGGGCTCTGATTTACATTTTTAGAGGATTCAACTGACTGTGATTGAAGAATTAAGTGCAGTAGGATAAGGGGACAGGCAGGGACATCAGTCAGGAGGCCACTGCAGAGGGTGACACTGGACTAGGGAAAAGCAATGGAGAGGCTAAGAAGCACAAGAGGTAAGGCATACGCATCCCAGGCGGACTCAGTGGCACCTGCTGATGGGTTGGATGTGGGCTGGGGAACAAAGAGGGGTCATGGATGTGTCCCAGGGAGGTGTCAAGCAGGCAGCTGATGGATGAGGCTGGGATTCGGGGAGAAGCCCAGGCTGAAGACGCACACTGTAGTCATCAGGGGTGGTGGCAGAGTCACAGGACAGCTCGCCTGGGCGGGAGGGAGGCAGAGAGGGTACGGAAGAGCTGAGGAGCCTCAGGAGGAATGGCCAGCTCTCTGTGCTGCCCCACTGCTGTCCTGTTGCCCCATCCCCCATCGCCACCTGCTGCTCCATGCTGCCTGTTGGTCACTGTGAAACATAACTAAGGTAGGCTCAGGAAGGACGAGGGGACACAGGACGCCAGCAGCCTAGACAGCTCTTTTGTTGAGTTTGCTGTGAAACAAAGTCAAGAAAAATGGTAGTGGCAGGAAGGACATGTGATTTGTTTTTAGAAGACAGTGGCTACCTGGCAAGTCTGTATGTCAAAGGGTATAATCCACTACAGTGGGGAAACTGAGTTTGTAAAGGTATGGGGGTTTGGAGGTGGGAGCCAGGCCTGCCTCAAGGAGGAGGGTCTTTTGGCCTTCGAGACCCTGCAGTACAGTAGCCTGGAGTTATGGGCTCCACAGGACTAGGGGGTGAGGACCAGCGGGTGATCGAGCCCCTAACCTGTGCCGACTCTCAGTGTTGGTGGTGGAGATACATAGGGTGATTGAAAAATACTGTGAGCGTTTTAAAGTTTGAAAATTTAGTACAGAAAAGATCCATTGCCATTAACCTTCCTCAGAATACTCCCCCTCACTTGGAATAGACTTACCCCATCGCTCTTGCCACTGTCTGAAGCAGTTCCAGAAGGCCTCTTTCACGCCTTTGCCAGATGTGATAAAAAATGTGGTGAATGCTGCCCAGTGTCATGGGACAGAAAGGCAGGCTCCTAACAACATGACGGTGTGTGAGCCCATCTGTCTTAGCCACCGAATCTGGCACTGTGTGATTTCTGGCTCTTCCCGGAAGTCACCATGACCATGAAAGGTAAACACTCTGAATCAATTCAGGACACTGAAGCAGCCGCAAAGCGTAACTAAAGATACTCACGAAAGAGGACTTTCAGAACTGCTTCGCTAAGTTGCAAGGACCATGGGATAAGTGTATTCAAAGTGAGGGCAAGTATTTTGAGGGAGACAAATGGCAATGTGTCTTGTACTATAATAAATTTATTTTTATTTAAATGCACTAGATTTTAAAATCATACCTCCTAGAGACACTTACCCTGTCCTCCGAGTTTTTTTTTTTTTCCCAGAGTAGGAGACAGATATAAACCAATGACATTGTGAAAAAAACTTGAGATAAACAACACACCAGGAGGAAAGTCTTACTTTGGCTAATCATTTCAGAGGGTTTAGTCCATGGTTAGTTGGCCCTGTTGCTCAGTACATCATGTGTGAGCACATGGCAGGGGACAGCTGCTGACTAAATTGTGACCAAGAAGCAGGAGAGACAGGAAGAGACCTTTCCAGGGCACACCCCCAATAATTTAACTTCACTTATGCAACCCCACCTTCTAAGATTCTATTAGCCCCCAATACACCTCAGGCTTAGACCAACGCTTTAACACATGGCCTTAGGGGGGCCTCCAGATTGAAACTATAGAATACGGCACATCAGAGTTGATTGCTTCTCTGGGAAACATAAAGCAGGGAAGGATAAGAGGGAGGGCCAGGACTGAGGGTTACTGTAACTATAAATGAAGCAGCAGAGGAATGCTTCATTGAGAAAAGGATTTTTAAAAAAAACATTATTTTTTGGTTTGCTTTTCAAAGAGTTTCACTATGTAGCCCAGCTGGCCTTGAACTTGTGATCCTCCTGCCTTGACCTCCTAAGTACTGAGATTATAGGTATATGCCACCACACCAGCTATGATTCAAATATTTTAAGTTATAGATGTATATTTCATAGCTAATGCATATGAAAAGGCCAGAAAAGAACTTGTCAAAATTAAAATATAACTTGCATACTGAAGTGAGGTCTTTAGAATTAAAAAAAAAATCATTGTAGGAATGTAGAGAGGGAGGAAAAGTGGGAGTTAGGAGAGAAAGCAAAAAGAATGACTAACAATCCTACCATCAACTGGTAAAGTCATTTGTAGGTTTTCGTCACAAAGTTGAGATCATAGCTCACACACATACAATACATGTATGTACTTTATATTTTTTTCAAGTTGCTATATGATCTTTGGGTTTATCATTAAAAGACCCATACCACAAATGAGATTGTCAGGTATATTAAATGTACAAAGGCAGGTAACCAGTTGGTAATCTATTTGTATAATAATCTGCCTACCATTGTGCAAAGAAGTGGTAGAGAAAGAAAATGTGTGTGTGTGTGTGTGTGTGTGTGTGTGTGTGTGTGTATTCCTGTTTGCATAAAGTATCTCGGGAAGTGAGGTAGGATATTAGCCCATGGCCAGCCACCTGGGCATGGGTGTGAACTGCCAATCATGGAGATCCAGGACACATGTGCCCAATTCCTGAACCTAGGACTGATCAGAAAATGCTATCTGTAATTCTTCTGGGTGAGCTCAAGCAGGATTTTGCTGGGTCAGCCTAGATCTGACATCAGCTTGAGGAACGGGAGCTATAAAAAATGGCAGCCATTGACCTCATGGCCACTGTGCTCTCTTCTTTGTGGCCTGCTCTCACCCTCAGAATGTAATTCTTTTCTACCTTTAATTGACCCACACTCACTCGCAGAACATACTTCTTTTCTTACCTTCAATAAATGTAAAATCTTGCTATCTTTTGCACATGGCTTGTCCAGTTTTGTTCAGGACAATAAGAACCTGGAAACAGTCTCTAGAAGGAGCCCACAGTACCCCCAAACCCAAGAACAGAAGAATATTTGAAAACAGAAGCAAGTAGTAGTGGGAGAATGGGGTAACCAGGGAGTGAAGAAAAGGATAAGACTTTTCCCTCTCTACTTCTTATGGATCTTGTCAATTTCAAACCATATGTTGCCATTGAAGAAAATTGGAAAGAAAAAAATCAGGGCCTCATCCAAGGCTGTTTCCTATGGTTTTCTCAACGAGACAGTGAAGATGACTTTTGAGGTAGGCGTCCTATGTGGCTGACACTGGTGTGGAGAGGGGCAGAGGTGACGGAAGTGACATACAGAGTGGACAGGCTGGAAGCCCAGGCAGTGGCCAGGAGGTTGGATGGAGGGAAAAGGAGAGCCATTGCTAGGGTGGATTCCTAAGCCAGCCTGTGGATTCTTTAATTGACAATTTCAAAGCCTGTTAGGCTTTGTTAGGCAAGGCATAGCTTTAAAATAAAAGCAGTTTCCAAAAAAACAAGCGTTTACCTGCCCATCATCTCCTGACCGAGGCGTTGCACCAGTAGCCTCTTTTGCTTGGTCCTTAAATATAATAATATTTTACTTCATCATCTCCTTTGATCCACTGATTTCCATAAAAAGCTTTCAAATTATTAAGTAATGAAACTCCAAAGGACCCAGCCCTGGAAGTAAGTGTGCCTTAAGGTGCCAGCACATTAGCAGCAAATAAGGTTCCTAAGAATGTGACTTTCTTACATGGTGCTATTAAAATGCAAAGGAACAGCTCTGAGATGCTACAAAGCCTTAACCCTTTCATTTCCTGAGACCCCCCACATATCGGAGATTTGAGGAGAGACTTGGGAATCACTGGAGGAATTTTGTGTTGCTGGCTGATGCTGAAAAGATGTCCCTGCTAGGAGTTTAAGATCTCCCACGCACACGGGCTGGCCTCTTCCGGCCTTCCCATAGCTGCCAAAGGATCCCCGACTATGATAACCTTCCTTTAGTTGTGACTGCTATTATGGTTTAGACCAAGAATGTCCCCAAATTACTCGCGCACTCATAGGCAGCGCTCTGGAAGGCAGGCGGTATGGCTGACTTGCTGTTAGTGGTGTGGCCTGGTTGGAAAAGGCGGGTCATTGGGGGTTTGACCTGGAAGAGTGTGTGTCTTTCCCGGCCTCTTCCCTTCACTCTTTCTGCCTCCTGGCTGCCATCAGGTGAGCAGCTTTTCTCCGCTCTGCCCCTCTGCCATGCTGTTTTTGTCCTGGAGCCCACTGCTGACCATGGACTGAAACCCTGAGCCACATAACAAACTCCTCCTCCTTTAAATTGTGGGTGTGAGGCGTTATGTCTTAGTGACCAGAGTGTGACTGTGACACCTGCCCATGTGGAGCTTGTCTTCTGGCTCATGAATAGTGCAAGGATTGAGCAAGCTAATCCCAGGGAAAGGCCAAGTCAATGGTGATGACAAGGGTGTCTCTGAGTTCTTGGTTACATTTTCAGATTCATGCTGCCCACCTACCTTTGGGCAAAGCTTCTGGGGCAACCCTCATGCCCTAGGTGTCTCAAGACTCATGCTTTTGTGCTGGATCCTTGGCCTTTATCCCTATCTCCCTGGCAACTCTGCTTGTGAGAAGACCTTCTTGATGCCCCAGACTCTCAAATCATCCTTTCCCATGACCTCAGTCATGCTGCATTGTTATTTGTATGGCTATTTATCCACTTTGGTGTCTTCCCCACTGGAAGCTGGCCAGCAACATTTCTGTCTTCTAATTGGCACTTGATAAAATACATTGAATGAATGGAAAGAAAATGTAAAGGAAAGTTTTTATTTTCAAATATTCCAGGTACACTGTGAGAGGATCTGGAAATTGTTATTACTACATCCCCCTAGAAAGATTCATAAAACTGTACCTGTCAGGCTGTGAAGATTTCATGGGTTTATGCAGTTATCCATGGAACCAGAAGTTTGTGAGCTTGTATTTGCCCTTTAAAATAGGTCCACACATGGCTTGGAAATTATCCAATTTTTTAATCATGCAGTAATAAGAGTCTGGGTTTTATAGGCTCTGGGGCTTAACTGTATGACTTCAGGCATACTTCTGAGCTGTAAGAACCTTGATTTTTCTCAGCTGTATAATGGGGATAATGATATCTACCTTACAGGATTGTTGCAAGTTACAAGTGAGCAGTAAATTAATTGGGAATGCTCACACAGTTCCTGACACACAAGAAGTGATCACTAAATGGTAGCAGACTGGAGAGGTCTAAGAATAAAGAATGCACCTCTCTGCAGACCCTTTCCAAGCCTGGTCTGGAGAATTTGGCTGTCTTTACCCATCCCACATAGCACAAGAGGATAGGATAGGGATTCAGGTAACTTGCTTTCAACAGGAAGTTAAAAACCAATGAACAAACAAATACTAAAGGCCCAGGCACACAAAAGTGAAAGACTAAAAATGGAAAACTAAGAAGAATTGAAGCCTAAATTTACATTCAGGGAATTTTACATTGAAGAATAACTCACCAAATACAATGAATATTTCTATAGTGAGCTAAATAATGGATCCCCAAGATATCCACATCCTAATGCCTGGGTCCTATGAATTTTATTTTATATCTCCAATAGGATTTTGCAGATATGATTACATTTGCTATCTTGAGATGGGGAGATATTTTTAGATGATACAGGTGGGACCTAAAAATAAGTGTCCTTGCAAGAGGAAAATGGAGAGATTTAATCAAGGAAGAGTAGAAGGCAATGTGAGGACGAAAGCAGAGATTGGAGTGCTGTGGCCACAAGCCAAGGAGTGCAGCAGCCACTGATCTTTCCTCCTGAGGGAATCAGCCCTGGCAACACCTCGATTTTTCATCCTGTAGAACTTGTTCTGGACTTCAGACCTCCAGAACTACAAGAACACAAATTTTGTACTGTTTTAAACCACCAAATTTGTTGTGACAGCAATAAGAGCTAATATAGTTCTTGAGATCCCTACTTAAAACCCTTTTGATAAACGAACCTGGTGCAAATGAAATAACACCAGTCACTGGGAAGGAGGAATGAACAGAGCATAGCCATTTATGTCTGAAGAGTTGACCTACATCCTGTCTCTCCACTTACTAGCTGTGTGACGTTGGGCTAGTCAGTAAGCTTCTCTGAGCCCCCTTTAAAAAAAAATCTCCAAAATGGAACTTAATTAACTGTAACATTTCATGTTGTGAGGATTAAATAGACTATTTTAGGACTCATAAAACTACTGTCTTTATGATCACTCTTTTAAAAATCCAAATGAAAGACTGTATAATCAAGATGCCACCTCTTATAGAGTTGGCCTGATGATGAATAAAATGTAAATCCCATGAAAATTTGATTCTGATGTGGCAGTTCAGTGTGTTGGAACATGGTACTGAAAATCGCATGTGTAGTTCTCTTGCAACGTCACACATTGAAACCAGGGCACACCTTCAATTCCTTTCATTCATCCATCTATCTGTCCATTCTTCTGTCCATTCATCTGCCCACCCATTTTGTGAACATCCCCACCCTTAATTTTTCAACCCAGGCTAAACGTGGCAATGCTGTTGTCACTTGGACTTCTCTCTGATGAGATGTTTTATTTTTCTTACAAACAGAATATTGATAATCCCATCATCTGTAACTATTGGACAATTTTCCTGTACTTGAAGTTTCCTGAAATATAAATCATGGAAATAATCCATTCTTGAAGCTGTAACAATAAAAACAAAACATCTTTGTCTGTCTTTCTTGGCACAGCACAATCTCCCAAAGCAAAAAGAACAAAACAAATAGCTTAGAAGTGTGAAGTTGGATTCTGTCAGCAATCTTTTCCCCATTTGTAATTCAGTAGAGCATTTCTTGATTCAGGTAGTAAGGAAAGGATTGCTGTTTTGATAGAAATTATGTGTACTTTCTTTTAGGTCTTTTTTTTAATAATAGATTTTTCCTCATTACAAAATGTGTTCATTGTAGAAGATTTAGAAAATAGGGTTAGGCAAAAGGAATATGATCAAAACAACTTAATCCCACCACCCACAGATAACCACTGTTCCTTTTTTTATCTTAAGCTGGCAAAAAGATACTTTGGTGTATCCGAGAGCAGCATTTATAAAAATCACCAAAGCAGCTTAATTCCCATGCACCGAGAACCTGGATGCTACATTCCACCATGCAGTGAGCAGACCTGGCTTACAAAATTCACACCTGAAAGTCTGAGAGATCACTGGGAAATGGCTGCTTCTTTTGGCCCTTCTCAGAAAAGGCCACTGCCACACCATTGCCACCATGCTGCCTCCATCATGCCTTTAGACCCATGCGAAAGCTTCCTGATCCAGTTCCTGACTCCACCTGTACTGCTTCCTTTCTGACTGACCAGCCCTCTCGAAATTCTTCCTTTGGCTCTAGGGGTACAGTCTATTTTTTTCTTTTTTTTAAAGCATGGAGTACAAGGGTTCACCCTTTGGCTTTGCCTACTTCCCCAACATTGTACCTTGCCTTCCCTTTGTCCTGACATATACCTTTTATTCCAGCTACCACAATCCCCACCTTCATTGTCACCAAGCCAGCTACCAGGTGCTCTGCGAGAGCCCGCCGCTGCCTAGTTCCCCGTCTCCTCGCCACACTCTCGGTCCTATCTCCTCCACGCTAACTGTCCTACGAGGCGGGGGCTTACAGTGAGCAAACTGAGACTTACAGAAAGGAATAATCCACACCTGTGTGCACAGCTGACAAACACAGGAGCCAGGACTGGAGCTCAGGGTTCTCTGATGTCAAGGCATAATCCTTAGGCTACCGGTCACCTACTGGGTGGGTTTTTATTTTTCTTATTCTAGCTTCTGTGCCTTCGAGTAAGGCGCCATCTCCCTGAAGTGACTTTTAACCTTTTCTCAACTGGATGATGTCTGTTTATCCTTTATGGTGCAGCACGAGCCCTCCCCGACCCCTCTTGGCTCAGTGCCTTTGTCCCTCTGCGGTGCCCGCCCTTGCCCTGTCGTGGGATGTGCTCCCGAGCCGCAGGAATCCTCTTTGTGCCCTTTACCTCCTTTCCCCACCATCGGGGCTTCAAGGGGAGGAGTGGAGTGGCTTTCGGCTCCTCTCTCCATCCTCTCCCCGCCGCTGTCCAGCGCACGAGGTAACAAATAGAGCTTTCATAAATGAACGAGTCAGCGGCCACTCCTAGCACCTTCAAATAGGTTTCAACTGATCAAAACTTGATTTGCTTATAATCTTTCTGCCAGAAGTGACTCAGAGAAATAAGGAAAATGGAACTCAGAAAGAATTCTCGGCCAGAGCCCATCTCTGACTGGAGCCAGAGGAAGGTGCCCGTCACTTGTAGGAGGGAGAGAGTCTCCACCTTGGTTTTTGTTATTTTGTCACTTGGTTACTTTATGACCCAGACAAGGGCCACTGATGGGGCACCTGGGTTTGGAAATTTTTGAGAGGAAAAGAACGGAAGACAGAAAGGAGAAAATTATATTCCAGACCTAGCATGGGTTGACAGTGGGGGTGGGGTGGGGACAGACTGGGGGCTTTTGCCCTGGTTTGAGGTTATGGTGGCATAACCTCCAGTCACCAAGATGCACCAACAGAGCTGAGGGAGGCTCAGCTTTCAACTTTAATCATGTTCTGTACACATCAATTCCACCCATGGTGAAGTATGAATGGGTATTTTTATGGTTCTTGTAAGTTACCTTGAATAACACAATTTTATTCCTCTGTATTTATATGTTAAAGCATTACCCCAGCTTTGTCAATCCTGTAGTAGAAGTTTCCCCCAATTGTTTTCTTTTTCTCTCCTCTTCCTTCTCTCCTTCCCTCCCCTGTGCTGAGGATAGAGCCCAGGGTCTTCTGCCTGCTAGCCAAATGCTCTACCACTGACCTACGCCCTCAACCCAACATTCCAAGAGATTTGAAGAAAAATATAGGCATTTCGACTTCTGAGAGTTTCTGACTATGCTGTTGGGGCTGAGTGAGACCTCTTTCTGGAACAGTAGTTTGCTTGATTTTGGGGAATCAGAGTGAGTGATGGAGAGATATACTGGGGTTGATTGATTTGGGAGCTGATTATAAGAGTTGACTTTATGCATCTTTTCCCATCTCTGTGTTCAATGATATCTCACTGGTAGCTTGAAATCAGTCATGGTAGGAATACTGACCCCATGGGAACTGGCAAACACTACAAACCAGGGCTTTTTGTTTGTTTGTTTGTTTCCTTTCCTTGATGAACATTTACCATCATGTTATTGTTGATGGGGGTAAGAGGACTGCCTTAAGACTGGTGGGCATAGGTATTTTTCTGACCTGATGATAGTTCACGTATAGATAAAAGAGACCTCAAGAAACCTACTTTGTAAGATATAAAGAGCAGTTAGTTTGGTGGTATATGCCTGTAATCCCAGTACTCTGGGAGGCTGAGGCAGGGGGATTACAAGTTCAAGCCTGTCTATTAAGAAAAGACAAGACAAGACAAAACAAGAAAAAAGGGTTAGGGATATAGCTCAGTATGAAGGCCCTGGGTTCAATCCTTAGTACTGAAAAAAAAATATTGAGCATCCAGACTCCTGGGCAGCAGTTAAATCTCAGTGTTCCTGAAGCAGTTGTGCTTACAAATCAACTGGAGACTTTATAAGTCTACTTACATCTCAGCGCCACCTTGGAGGAATTGGATAGGAATCTCTGGTTGGACACAAAATCTATAGTGTCCCATAAAGTCCTCAAGGTGGTTCTTGCCAATTGCAGCAGATGGGAATTTTTGTTGTATTCTTGAGGTATTGAGACACTTTTGGAAGAAGATAATAAGTAGAACCTGGGAGGACATTGGTTTCTTAAACAGCTCCACTGTTATGAAACGCTTCTGTTACCTGTCACAGCTCGGTGAGGTCTGGCTTAAGACGCTGATGAAAGTACAGTGGTACCTCAGTTCATGAATTTGATTCTTTCCACGATTCTGGTCATAAACTGAGTTGGACAAGAACCAGCTCAAATTCAGTAGTAAGGCTTGATGTTGATCTTATGAGGAAATTTGGTTCAGTCCTTTGCAGTTTGGTTTGTGACCAGGATCATGGAGAGAATTGAGTTTGTGAACTGAGGAAACCTTGCAGTCACATGGGGACAAAACAAGAATAAGATCATGAAATATTACTAGGGAAAAGCTACAGTTTGAAAAATTTCTTGCACTTACACAAAACTTTATCAGATATTCTCCTTTGAAATGGACTTAGGCCACTGCGTCACCCGTCACTGAGTTCCCGATGGACTTCACAGGACAATAAAGTATCTTACGGTGTCCTCACGACTCTAGAAGCCATGGCAGCTGCGAGTGGCCCTATTCCTGAGTAAGAGCTATTGACTTGAGTTGGTAAGACAGCGACTCCAGGGTCTCAGTCTTCAAAGAGGGTTGGAAGTGACCAGAGAGTTAGTGGTGGCAGAGACTAGGACAGACTGGTGAGACTGAATGCTAAATGGAGCAGGGAGCATCTCATTTTCCAGCGCTGAGAGGTGAGAAGATGGTGAGAATGAGGAGGAGCTGACCCTCCTTCTTGTGCAGAGTGGGGTGTGCCCTCACTTGAGAA
The DNA here is from genome assembly GCA_004363535.1 of Dasyprocta punctata. Taxonomy (NCBI): domain Eukaryota; kingdom Metazoa; phylum Chordata; class Mammalia; order Rodentia; family Dasyproctidae; genus Dasyprocta; species Dasyprocta punctata. Next base: position 92,220 of record RJWM01002905.1, read on the forward strand.
GACTGGGGTGGGTGGATGTGGAGGACATGGAGGGAGACCTGCGTCATGGGGTTGAGGAGAGGGGAGAGCTCTGGAGGACCCATTAGGGTCACCTGGACACTTCCAAACATTATCAACAACTCCACCCAGAGTGAGATCTGTCTTTGCCACTGTAGCTATCTTTCTCCATATTATTGGGTATCAGTCACCCAGTTCGTTACAGTGTCTTATAATTCTAAAAATTGTGTGTATGTCCTAAGTCCAAATTTCAGGGGTAAGAGAAACAGCCTTGGCCTTGAAATAAGACAGGCCTGGTTTTGAAATATAGAGTGGCTATAAGAACAACTCCATCTACTTTGTTGGTTCTAGTAAAGAATAAATCAGGAAGCATCTTCTCTAACGTCTGAGACTTAATAGGTTTTGAGTGGAGCCTTGACCCTCCCTCCTTGACTAAATCATCTTTGTTGCCCCATGTGTCACCATTTGTGGTTTCATGAAGGTGCACAATATATACTGGTTGAATGAATGAATGGGTAATTAAGTGAATTAATTAATGAATACTAATTTTCAGAATGACATGCTGCTGAGGAAACCCAGGGCACTCTGCCATGGAGAGAAGGACTTCTCTTAGAAGTCTTTTAATTTAGCATTTAGTCCAGACTGGGTCCTCTGTCCTATTTCAAGGTCAGGGCCATTTCTTTGTCATGACCTTAGTATAATGAGCCATGAAATGCGTGAAGCTTTTTTCTATTTTAATCCTTCTGTCCATTTAATGGGCTATATTTTCTCTGGAAACAGTAGGGTGAACATCACCAAGATAATGGCTAATAACATTAATGTTACCACCAGCATGATCCAGATATTATTCAATTAAAGTAATAACTCCTAATGCAGGAGAAATTGTTTTTCTCCGAAGAATCTAATTCAGTCATCGGCTCACTGTCGTATTCAAATGACAGAAATTACCTTTAAGTCATAGATCTGTAATGTGATGTTGAAATGGATTTCTAATTATATTTTATGGTGCTATATTATAGATGGTCCTGAGGTCAGGGTTTATAGCTTGTCGTGTTTTTCATTTTCTACCACTAGGCAATAAGAATCCATTTTCAAATATGTAATGAACAAAAATTAGACATTTGGGGAAGAAAATCACTTTAAAGAATGACACAGCCTAACAATGTCACCTTAGTAGAAATAATAATTTTTTTTTTTAAAGAAAAGACTATGATTGTTACTTAACTTTAACTCTGGTCGCTCTGAAGACAAGATAGGGAAGACATATTGCCTTCCCACAGTTGAATTTGAGAAGTTTTCACCTGAGATATTGACGGAACCATTTTGAGAGTATGATCATTTTCTTTCCTGGTGCAGAACCATAATCACGAGGGCCTGTTCAGAGGAGACCAAGCAGCCTAAGTGGCTCATCAGACCCAAACTCTCAGATGGAGAAGATGCACCCGACAGTGAGAAAGAGGAGAGCTGGGTGGGCATCGTGTAAACCCATGGGCGCTGGGCAGCATGGCCTCCATGCACAGGAGAATCCTTCTGAGAAGCTGAATCAGAACATTGCCCAGGAAGCACTGAGGTGAAGCAGCAGGGTTGAGCTGAGTGGAGTTAATGGACACAGCCCCGGGGCTGTGGAGCTGCCCGTGTCAAATGCTTTTACTTCCACTCGCCTTGAAGAACAAAGCGTAACACCATGGGCTCCCGTCCTCCTCTCGCTTAGACTGTGCAGAGGACCTGACACTCCTCCTGTCTGGCTGCTCTTTTCCCAGGAGCCACGAAGACCACTCCTTTCTCTCTACATCTTTTTTAGCCAGGTTCCAGCACAACACAAACAGGTAGCAATTTCATAACAAACATTTGACTTTAGAGAATGCATTCTAGTTGTAACGACTGGAATCTGGCCATGGCTCCTCTGTGAGCCAGATCTCAGGTCACTTCTGCACACACTTGAACTCCTCCTACCTTCTGCACCAATTCTTCCCCCTGCGGCTCTCTTTAGGGGGCCCCCTTACCACAGCCCCATAGTCTATGCTTTGATTTAGAGAGAGATTGGAACTAGGAGAACAATTTTCTTCATAGTTTGAATTTAACTGTTCAAGTTTTCTAGTGAAGGATGAACTTCCTGCTGCTTTTCAATAAAGTCGCATGTGACGGCAGCAGGTAGGAGCATTGCAGTGAAAAGAAATCGGGAGGCTCCATAAATTCATATTCGGTGGAAGAAATTGGTATTCTTTGTGTTCTTTTGAAGGGGTTAGATGAATAGTTCCAGCATGGGTGGCAGTGAGTGGGGGGCGGGGTGGTGGGCAGGATGGCTTTCTGCACTCAGCCAGCATGGAAACTACCAGAAGGCAGGAATAAAATCAGAGACAGCCCCAGAGCAGGGCCAAAGGCTTCCTTAGCTAAGACTGTGCTCTCTTCCCACCCCCCCGCCAAGGGTTTTGTTCATTTTTCACAACACAGAGCAGAATTTGGTCCTCCCCTCTTCAGAGTTCATGAAATAGAGAAGCTATTCTAAAAAAAAAAAAAAAAAAAGACAAAAGACAAAGTTATTCTATCCAAATCCAAATTGTCAACAGATAGAGCTCATTTCAACCTCGCCAGCAACTGGGAAAACAAATTATAACAGAAAAAAGAAGTGGATATTGTGGATATTTGCGATTTGCTTTTCTAGGTTGATCCTGATGCAGTTCTGACCTGCTATGAGACTGTCACACAGCTTTCCTTGTGGCATGGAACTGAATGGATGGAAGACGGAGCCACAACTCGGACAACATTTCATGGGTCTCCAGGCAGTGCTGTTACCTACCTGTCACCAGGACCAGAAATATATTGGCTGCGAGGGCATACCTAACACCTGAGTGCTCCAGGAACAAATGCCCCTCTGATTTGGCACTGACACTTCATTCATTCACCACCCATTTATTAGGTGTCTACAATGTATACCAGGTGCCAGGGACACAAAGATGATTAAGACAGGGTTCCTACCTTCAAGGAGCTCATATTTTAACAGGGGGACAGATGGAAACCCTTCATAACGACAAGCCAGGGAGACACTGGCCCCCGGGGCTGGGCTGCAGTAAGGAGGAGCTGTTTATTCCGTCTGGAGTGGCTGAGTTCTCACGGGGTATTTCACAAACCATTTGACATAAACAGGATGCAGACCCTCTGTGGGATGAAGGGATGCAGCAGAGAGAAGAGGAGATAGGCTCTCCGGCATTCCCAAGTCTCCTCGATTCCATCTCTTGGTAAGGAACAGTGCTGACAGCTACTGATACAAGTCGGTGAAGACCCTGGGGCTGTCATTTAAATAAAACCCAAGAAGGCAGAACGGGTTTGTTCCAGCACAAATTATTAACTGGAGTGTGGATGTGATGATCACATACTCCATTTTTTGAACACTTCAATGACCATGGTTTGCAGTCTTTAGAATGTAAGGGAGTCACAAGGGGGGCCTGTGGGCCTGGCCCCTGCAGCTCCTCTTGGCGTGGGGCTGAGCGGCTCTCATGGACAGACTGCAGTCCTAACTCACCCGGGAGAACCAGTGACCCACACAATGCTTGTCACACAGCGAGGGGTTCGTAAGCGACAGTTATTATAGCATTAGGCACTGTGCTTAGTGCTTTACCTAAAGCAGCTAGCTCAGTCCTCATGATAATCTTTATTTTATACATTAGAAAATGGAAAGTCAGAGAGCTCAGTATCTTGCCCATGATCATGGAGGTAGCATACCGCAGAAATGATATTTACACCCAAGTCTTTTGGAGGGGGAAAAATAGTGTAGTCTATTTTGCCTTTGTAGTAAAGGAGAAGTCAGACTGTCTCTCTGTCTGTCTGTCTTTCTTAATACAGAAGCTAAAGAACTCCAACAATAAACAAGTGAAATCTAAACCCATAATACTCTTATTCCATTTCAAATATTTCCTCAAATATATTATTAAAATTATGCCTCAAGAGCCAGTGGAAAGACTATTTATTTCATGAAAATAGTTGTAAAAATATACGAGAGAGCAAAATCTGGCTGTGCACTGAGCCCAAGGAACCTCCTGAGGCCCTCGATCCCGGCTATCAATCCTTTCTTAGAGGAATGGAACACATTTTGTTAAACAAAAGTGTGCTCAGAACTCAGCACAGATATATAAAGCGGGCCAGAATGAGGCTGCTTTCAGACCCATGGAGCAGGTGCTGGCGTGGGCTGGAGCCATGGGGCGCTGTGAGTGCTCAGCGGGAGGATGGGAAGAGCGCTCCCCACACAAGCATCAGCTGTGACACGAGAGATGCTCTGGTCGACCTACCGCTGCAAATGGGCTGTAAACACAGACCAATGAGCTTCTCAGAACCAGGGAGAAGGTGGAAGGGGTCCTGGCAAACGGCTCTGACACATGCCCCCAGCCCCAAGGGAAGCGAGTCCTCTATGCTTTTGTGAGGTGGGTGGGTTTGTTGGGTCAGGCTGATGCTGCAGCGAGACCTGCCTCATGGTGACAGCTCTCACACTATGAGTGGATGGCTGGTGAGCCATTTGTTGAAGTGTTTAGCTCAGTCCTTGAATCAACTCATTCTTTTGCACTCTTTGGAAAGTTCAGAGTAAGGAACCCCATCGCAGATTTCTAAGGAGAATAACTCCACCAAACGAACGCAGTGGAGATTTCCATTACTACCCAACTATGGGAAGAGATTAAATAAGCAGCTGCTCCTCACAGGCGTGCTTCTGCACATTATTTACTTCTGTGTGGTGACTGGCCCAGCGCCTCCAGTTGTGTTCAAAGTTCCCTCTGATTTACCACCTAGCCCCAGACGTGGAGGTCCTTTGTGCATACAGGGCCGATTCATACAGCACCTCAGATAGCAACCTTCTTAGTTAGAGTTGAATTTTCACTCATCACCACCACCTACTTCTTTTTGGGTTATCAAGAGAGACCAAGAAGCAATTGTTCCCAGTGCCCATCCTACTTTTCTATTTGGTAATAACATGCAGCCAGGTAAGGCCACGTGACTGGCATGTAGCCAGTGTGACACAGGCAGGAGTATAAATCAGCCTTTTACAGAGAAGCTGTTTGTCCTCCATTCTCTTTGCCACTGCTTAAGCAGACGTAGCAACTGAAGCATCTGTCCTGCACTGTATATGCAAGCTGAGTCCGACAGAAACAGATCACCAGCCTCGTGTCATTCACTTTCGGGCTGTCAGCTGTAAGGGAAACAATCGTCTAACTTGTTTAAATCACTCTGCTTTTGGTCTCTTTGCTATAACAGCTTAGCTTATAACCAATATGTAGCTCTGAGATGACTAAATTCTTGGGTCCTCTTCTCATCAGGATGTGGGGTTCTCCATTGCTTCCCCTTGAATTTGGGAGGCTTTCTGATTTTGCTTTGGTCAATTTCTGGGGCCCAGGCCTTATGATAACAGCAGGTTCCACTTTCTGTCCCTTATAACACTGGTTTTGAGAACTCTGAGCCATCACATGAGGAACAGGAGTCCCTGAGACCACCCTGCTGGAGAGGTCCTGTGAAGGTACTGCAGTTGACAGTCCTAGCCTTCTCCATACCCCTTCAAAGTTTCAGATATGAGTGATACAATCTTGGACCGTTTAGATCAGCCCTTTTGTCAGCTGACCACCACAGGTAACCTGGCCAACAGCACTTGGAGAAGAAGAAGTCACCTAGACCACGTGAAGAGGCGATGGATGGAACTACCGTTCTGATCTTGTGCCCATGAGGTGAATCATTGATGACACAATAAAAATGGGTGAGTGGAAAGATGCAAGGGTCTGGATCTCTGATGTCATTAATGAGCCACTCTGTCTACTAACCTTGGAATCACTTATCTCCAAACCTCTCCTTTAGCGAGATAGTAGGAGTCTATTCTGTATAAGACACTCTTAGCTAAGTTTTCAGCTACTTAAGGCCTTTAAGCAATCTAAAAATGCACCCTTTCACACTCTTGTATTTCATGAAGACTTTGTTACAGGAGAGAGAGGACTTGGATGGGCCTGAGGTCACACTCTGACTTCCGTATCATCAGTTTACCAGTTGAGAATGCAGCAAAGCTTGCTCCACCAGCCTGGCTGATTTATAGTAAGGAAGGCCTCCGAGGCGCTCCCGGAATTTGACACACAGCATCCAATTATTCCAGCCTGATGCCTGGCACAACAGGTGGAATCCCATGGCACAACATCTCCCTTACCCACCTTTACTTCCTAACATGGAGAGATAGGCCAGCGTGTTCCTCAGGATGCTCCGTGTATCAGTTTCCTGTGTAGGAAAGGCTTGGGAAACTCACTTGGGTCTCTTCTCTCCTCTTAATATCTTTAGCAAAAGAAGCACATGTAGGTGACCCCTGAGCTCCTTGCTACAGCACTGTTCTCTAGTTCAATGGTGAGCTGGCTGTGAAGGGAACCATCTGCCTAAGCAAGACCATGTTTTTATTTTGTACCGTCATCTTATATGGGGCCAGGAAATGGAGAGCTTCGATCACATCTGTGACTGCTGAATGGATAATGAAGGGAATTCTTCAGCAGCTTCCTCGTCCTAAGATTTGGTCTGTCTAGACACAGGAGTTCTATGGGAAGAGGCCTGAAGACTAGATGGGGAAAGGACTAAAAATTCAAGGAATGGAGCAAAATCAAAAGCCATATAGAAAAGATAGTGAGCTCTATGAGACCCAGCTTTGGAAGTCATCATGTTGAAGAGAGCCAGAAACATGTCTGGGAGGAAGGATTTGGGACTGGACAAATGTAATAAGGGACAGGGAAACAACTACAGGGGGATTGAGAATCATGTGACTGTGTGCACACGTGGTTCTGTGGTTCACAAAGTCTTTGTTAATCCAGCCAATGGAGCTCTGTTCATACAGAGTGTGGCTATGACCTGACTACAGCTATTTGTTTCAGTTTCCCTGGTATTACAACCAATCAATAATTTGGCTATTTCCCCAAGTGGACTGAAGGACTTTTGAGGTTGAAACTGTTTCTTATTCTTCTTTCATAGCATATACCTCAGTGCTTTATACACAGAAAGTGCTCAATGAATATCTTTGGATTAATTACTGTGGTCAAGCTTTTGGCTTGTTTTTCTGTTAGTATTTATAAATGGATCGGTGATGTTTTTGATAGTGTATTTTTTCTCTAAATGACATAATCATCACAAATACATCATCAAGGAACCAACAGTAATTCATAGGTAGAAGAGTCAAACACATCTAAGAAAAAAAGTGTGTGTGTGTGTGTGTGTGTGTGTGTGTGTGTATGGGGTGGGGAGGATGGGAAATGAGAAGAATTTGGAGGTTGAAAGCTTTTTTTTTTCAGTCTTAGAGCCGCTCTAGGAAAATGAATGCCCACTAAAACCTTCGCCAGCCTTTTCCTACACAGAATGTTTTCTGGCTGTTTTTGTACAGCGCCTCTCCTATTTGGACACAGTGTTTCATTTATTAATGAAACATAATTGGGCCCCATTTCAAAAGGATGAACAAAGCCTGTTTTGTTGTTCTATTCAAAAGCAGGGTTCAGCCTGGGTCACAGTGTTTGTCAGCATCTCTGCTTCCAGGCCCTGAAGGCTTGGATGCTGGAGAAGGACAATTGGGGGCCAGTTGGTCAATTTCCCACTCCCAGGAGGCCCTGAAAGGGACTCTCCTGAGCGCTGGGGCCTGGGTGTTCACTGACTATGAATGCAAGGTCTACACTTCCATGTCCCACTTGGCAAGAAGAGTCTAGCTGGCTCCACGTCAATCTTGTCATTTCTCAGGGCATAGATCCATCTTCTGATGATCCATCTACACACCGAGCTCAGACATTGGATAGAGATGGAGCTTCTTCTTCAAAAGCCTCCACTGTCTCCCCACTGCTTCTCTGCTACTTCTGCAAATACTGAACAGACAATGAAAACCAGGCAGCCCATGCAAATGTAATTAAAGAATAACAGAAAGGAGACAAACGAAAGGCATTCAAAAAGAACACTAACATCTTCTATTTATTGAAGATGGACACTGTGCTAAGACCTTTACCAACATTATCTGTGATCCTTTCAGATGGAAATAATCTGATCCCACCTATAGGGAGACTGACGTCAGAAGTCAAATTTCTCTGTCAAAGTCATACAGATAAATTAGTGGTGGAATCTGGTTGAGAATTTAGGTCTGACTCTATATGTGAAATATAAAAAGAGATTAAAGTATTTGCATAGAATACAAACTTAATTACATACCAATTGATTAAAAACCTCAATACATGATACTTCAAAATAAAAATATCAGATACCTTGAATGAAACAAATAGGTAGAAAAACACTATTAAACCAACAACAGATGAAAAAAATTAAAAAAATTTTTCAGAGCTGGGAGTTTGATTCAGCAGTTGGCCGTGAGTTTGATCTCAGGTACCACAAAAAAAAAAAAAAAAAAAGAAAGAAAGAAAGAAAGAAAGAAAGAAAAAGAAAAAAAAAAATTTTTTTTCAGCATACCCAAAAAAGAAAGGCACAAAAATCTAACAAGTCCTTCTAATTTTTAAGGAGCAGATAATTTCCAGGCACTGCCAAAATACAGAGAAGGCTGGACTCCATCTAGTTCATTCTATGTGACAAATTTGATCTTAACAGAGATTACTCCAGGAATAAAAAAAATCAATAAAAGATTATCATTATATTAACGTCAGGTGACACAATCCATTTCAACACATGTCAAAAGAATTGATAATGGCTTTCATAAAAATAAAACTTTTCATATTTCAAGCAACATAGTTTGCTACTTTAATGTAATCAAGACACCTATTTTAAAACACGAACTAATAATGGAATAACACTAGAAGCTTTTCTTTCAAAAAATAGGCCAAAGTAAAAATATTACTATCATTATAACTTAATACTGCTTTAGGCAAACCACAACAGATATAAAGAGCAAAAACTACTGGAAAAGAAGAAAAATCTATTCATAAAAACTTTGTTACACACTTCAAACTAAAGTAAGTTTAGAAAGAGGAATGATTGAGTATTCAAATGAAAAATCCGTTATCTTTATTATATACAATATTTTGCTACATACTATATTCACTATGTATTTTGCTACATACTATATTCACTACATTCTATATTATTGTATGCAGTATTATACACAAGCAATAAACATCTAGAAAGCGTACACATATCATAATATAAGAATAGAATGTGCTGAGAATGCATGCATTGATTTCAGAAGCATAAAGACATATTTAAATTAAAATCACCTCCTATTTTAGAACTTGATAATGATTGTAACATTTTTCTTTTCTTTTCTTTTTTTTTTTTTTGCAGCACTGTGGATCAAACTCACAGCCTCACGCTTGCCAGACAGGCTCTTAAGCCACTGAGCCAAACTCTGGGCCCTAGTTTTTTGAGGCAGGGTCACACTATGTAGCTCAGGCTGGCCTTGCACTCGCGTTGTATTATACACAAGCAATAGCCAGCCTCGAACTCACAACACTCCACCTACCTCAGCCTCCCGAGTGCTGGGATTAAAGGTATGTGCCATCACGCCCGGCATGATTGTAACATTTATTAGGCCAAAAAAGCAATGCCAAGAGTATAAAAAAGATATTTTAAAAAAACTGGAGAAGACTGGTACAATAAAGTCTACATATATTATGAAGCATGAATAATTAAAATAGCATGGTACTGCTGTAAAACCAGGTATAAAGAAGAAGAGAGGATATTAGAAGCCCTGAAGTAAACTAACATGACAATGGTAAATCATGGGCAAATGAAACATTTAGAAAGTGATGATGCTCTCTATTTTAAAGCCATTTGTTATCTAAGCATCTACCGAGTATGCTCAGATGAATCAAAGAGCTCAATCCATAGAACACTAAAGGAAAGAGAATCGAGATTGTGTCAAATCTTAGGAACTATGTATAATGAACTGTGAAGAACTTCTAATGGCCTGAAGCAAAAGAAAAAACGATGAAAGAGATAAAACTGTTCAAGTGGGTAATATTTAACATATTTTAATAATAAAAATATAAGAAAAGCAACATATTGAGAAATATTTGTATCCAAATGGTACAATCAATAACACACAAAGGAGTTTGTTAAGCTCAAGAGCATGTTTATTGCTAGAAAAAGTCACCTATCCAAAGATACTGCACACAGCTTTATTTTGAAGAGCTAAACATAAAAGTTGATATAACAGTAATGGAAGAGCTAAATAAATTACTCCAATCAGAGAGATGGACAGGAAGGGATGGCAAGGTATGGGCACTTGGGCAAACTGGAGAGTTGGATTCAGCCAAAGACAATCCACAAAAGCTCACCTCAAAACCCCCAAAATAAACCCTATATGAAATACTTGGATCTGTGAAATCTCTTTGATTAGAGTAACAGGTGAGGGCCCCAGATTCTCATCCCCCTTAGACCTACGCAGGGGCTTTAGTCTTAGGGGACCCTGGGAGTCCTCTAAACCCCATGAACCAGTCAGAAAGCCCTGAGCAACAGGAGGCCTCACAAAGATTCTAAGCAGAGAAGAGACCCGGACAGATTAGTAGGGTCAAACCATGGTAATTTAAAAGACTACTGCTGTCCATGGGCTTTTAGCATGTGAGCTCTGTAAAATGTTTCCTGTAATATTGGTGTAATCATTAGTTTGCAAAGATGAAATCTGGATTCAAGGAAGTAGTTTGTTACGGTTTGTGTGGCCCCCCCAAAACCTCATGCAGTCACTGAGGGGGCTGATAGTATTCATGATAGGTTCCTTGTCTAGCACTGTGATTGGTGGTGTGAGTGCTGCACCCGCCCAGGGGCAGAGCTGGCATACAATATAAGGGAGGGAAGGAGGTGTGCCCATCCCTTTTTGCCCTTGTCCCTTGTGGCCACTATAAAAGGTTGCCCTTAGCCAAGCTATGTACCTTGGAACCAGCTGAGTATGAACTGAAACCTCTAAAAACTGCAAGCTAAATAAACCTTTCCTTCCTTCATTTTGGGCCTCAAGTATTTTGTCTCAGCAACGAGAGAAAGATAACTAAGACATAGTCCAAAAGAAGTATGTGTTGTTAACACAGAGCTGCCAAAATTGGTTGCAAACATGTCTTTGAATTCCTTCTGAATAAAGCTGTCTGGGAAAATGCCAAGTTGCTATCTGGTGGTGAATTAAACAGATATGCATCCATGCGTCAAATATTTATTGAGCACCCACTGCATGCCAGGCCCTGAAGGAAGATGGAGGAGGATAGATACAAGACAGGAACTTGATCTCCTACAAATCCGCAGAGTCTTCCAAGTTTCACACACACACAGTAACACCACGGGCATCAGCACATGCACTGCTGATAAGTGAATGTCTTAATCACTGCAAAAGAAGGAAGAATAGTGCTCAAAAGGTAAAATGTGACTCCCATTTTAAAAGAAATACAGATTCACCTGGCAGAGAAGAAGGGAAGGAGGGCATTTTACGCAAAAGAAACAAAAGGGAGACTTTAACCAGTCAGAGCCTGGGTTGTGTGACTGCTCTGGGGAAAGACGGAGAGGGAAGTTAAGATCAAGCACATGGAGGACTTGGCCTGTATTTTATCCTGCACACTGCTTACTGTGGTCTGGCTATGTCCCTCAGAGTTTACATACTGAAAACTTAAACTCCACAGCGACAGTGCTGAGCAGTAGGACCTTTAAGAGGACATTAGGTCATGAGCGTGCCCTCACAAGGGGTCAGGTCATTACCACGAGAGTGAGTCTGCTGTGAAAAGTTCAGTCCTTAGCAGCTGGCTTTCTCCCATCCTATGCACCCTCTCCTCTCGCTTTCTGTCGTGGGAGGAATGGGCAGATGCTAGCACCTTGATTGTGGACTTCTCAACCTCCAACATTGTATATTTTCTGTACCCTGTCTGTGAAACTCTGTGATAGCAATTTGAAATGAACTAAGACGTTAAGACACTAATCCTTCTTAAACTTTGTTTCTAAGGGTTTTTAAATCTAAAAACCTTTTTTAAAAAAATTAAGTTTATTGGTATCATTTTAGCAATAATGATCACATTTATCAGAGGGAATTTGTACCTATACATGATATTATCTTTTTTTTTTTTTTTTTTTTGGTACCGGGGATCAAACTCACAACCTCGTGTCTGCCAGGCAGGTGCTTAAGCCATTGAGCTAAATCCCCAGCCCTATTTTTTGAGACAGGGTCTCACTATGCAGTTCAGAATGGCCTTGAACTCACTTTGTAGCCCACGCTGGTCTCAAACTTACAACGATTCTCCTGCCTCAGCCTCCCAAGTGCTGGGATTACAGGCACGCGCCACCACACCCCACTACATGATATTTTGCTTCCACTTTTTTTTCCCAATCCCCTCCCCTCCCTTCAACCCCTCCTCCTCTCCTTATTTACAAAGCTTTGCTTCCATTTTATCTAAAACCCCTTTCCTGAGAAGCTTATTTGGAAGTCTGCCCTGCAGAACAGAGGAAAGGAGGGCTGGGAACCGAGGGGATGTGCCCCTGAGCTGTGCCTCCCCGCTTTGGTCTCTGTGGAAGGCTTCGCCCAGGGCCTGATACAGAGGTGAAACCCATAGCTAAATACAGCAAATAGGAGCCACATAGGCACTAGACGGGGAATGGCTCAATCAGACGTGCAGGAGACCCACTCAGGAAACTTAGAAGGTTACACTTATACCAAAGATAGGCCTGGGCAGTAATAGTGAAAACCTCCTAGATTTCTGATTTCATTTTCTTTGTACTTGAGTTGCTGGTATTAAGAATTTTAGATTTTCCTGCTCCGATGGCTGGAATGATTGTTCCAATGTTTGAAAAGTGGAAAGGAAAAATTCCCTATGTTAGTATCTCCCCTGATGTCAGGAAACCAATGTTAATGTGTCGAGCCACATGGGTTTCCGTACTTTTTTTTTTAACTCAGTACATAAAACTCTCTGGGTGGAGGTATTGTATCCTGTGTGCATTGATTTGCAGACTCTGGGCAACAGGGACCCGTGGGTCATCTTCTTCCCCAAGCTCCTCTGAGGCATGACTCTCACCTTCGAGTCAGTGGGTCAAATTACCGCGGTAGATGTTGGCCAGGAGCAGGCAGCTACTTAGGAGCTTACAAATTTGTTTTCTTTCAGAGCTCAGAGTTGCCATCTGCCATCTCCATTCTGGGTGACTGTGTGACCGGGCAGCTGGTACAATGCCTTTTTGAATGGACATCCTGATGTATGATAATCATCTCTTAAGGATATTTGCATTGCACATTTCTCTTTCAGAGGATAAAATATGAAGATACCTCTCAGTAAAGCAGGTGCCGCTGCTTCTCGCCAAGTCCCGCCTTGGGTGTTAAAAACAGCCCACCTAACAACAAGATCCAGGCAGTGCCAGCAGCTATGTCTGTGTGTGGGGCTAATAGAGCCAAACAAAATATCTTGCGAGAGAGGTGATTAGGTGATATTAAATGTCAAGCTCTCAATGAATTACCCTCAGAGGTTTCATAAAACAGAAACACAGTCTAGTTTCTATTACTGCTGTGTCAAACAAAAACATTTTTTGCCTGCTCCTATGCAGAGAAATGTAACTATCGGCTTTTGATTTTGGAATGCATTTTAGAGAGGCATTAGAGGAGAGACAAACCCCCTAAATCAGGAGTTCTCGAGCCTGGCAGGGGTGGATGAGGTTTTCTGGGGCTGAGGGCTGCCTTCGCTTGGTTTCCTGTAACCTGGTACTTATGTTTTCTGCATAGTAAAGAGTGGACCAAGGCTGATTAAAGACAGACAGTACTATCATGAACACAGCAGAGATTAACAGCACCACATCTTCCAGATGGATCCGTAAAGAGCAGTGCTAACACCTCTGTTTGACTCTGCCTCATGTAATCAGTGATAGGCAGGAGACTATAGTGAGATGGCCTTGAAACTTGGGTCAGTGATTACCTGCTGAGAGTTGAATGAGTCAAATAATCCATGATATCAGCCACCTATAGAAATCATGGTAAAAGGCACGATGTTTCCCAAAGGGTTAAGCACAGGGGTCTGGTATGACTAAAAATGAAAGAAACCAAAGTCTTATACATGAGTTTGGCTCAAAGGGAGAACAGTTTAGCTGGGGGCTTGAGATAGGGCTGAGTAAATGTGGGAAACAGAGTCCTGGAAACAGACATCAGTGGGGTGGGACTGGGTGTGGTCAGGCAGGTAAAGCTGGGTGAGGTGCAAATCCTGGCCTGAGAAGGCGTCAGCTTCCTTTCATCCCCACTTTCCTTCCATCATCCTGTGTGACACATTCATTGAGCGATATTCCAGCCCCTCGCTGTCCTCAGTATGGGGGCAGTGGGACAAAGAACATGACAAAAAGGCTCTTGCGTTCGTGGAAAGGCATGACACTCACAATTTGACAAAGGTAAGGGATTGTTTCAGAAAGCGGGGAGTACCATGAAGAGAATATGGAGGACGACTGGGGGGAGGAGAGAGGGGTTTCATGAACAAAGGATGTCAGCAATGCTTCCCAAGTCTCCTGGATCCCTCCCTCCCCTAGGGGACATCCCTGAGCACAGGCAGAAGGCCCTGTCTACCAGCAGAGCATCCTTGCTGTCAAAGGCAAGGCAGCAAGTCGGATGCTAAAGAGTCTCCTGTGGGCCGGGGAGCCTGACTTGGGTACCACATACACCACGAGCATTTGTTCAATGCCCATTTTCATTATTCTTGTTGTTGATGTTATAGGTCCCTTCTGCCACACTCATGGGCATCTCAGTGCCATTTTTGAAGGGATGTCTTTGTCTCATGCTTGGTTCCCACAGTGTTATTTGGAGCTTCTAATTTAGGATATCTATCCATATTAGAATTCAATCTTGCCAGAATATCACATTAAAGGGAAATTAATTCCATTTTAAACTATGATATATCTCCAAGCAAGTCCATATAATGGAGATTTTATCCATCTTGTAAGTGAAAACACTCTTGTAGCTTAATTACAAGAGAATGAACTAAACAGATTAGAAAAAAATGATTTCTCCATCATCTCATTATCTAAGTTCCCAGTGAATTCTTTGTTTCTCCTTTATTAGGCAGTACCATTGGATAGTCAATTGCTAATGAAGTCAGTTTAAAATTAGATACATTAGGTTTTGTCCCAATAATAATAATCACTCACTGAACCCTTATGTGTATTCACTCAGTTGTATTTTTCTCAAGTTTCAAACTTGTAGTATGGTACTAGTAGTTTTATTATCCCAATTTTACAGATGAGGAAACTGAGGCTACGAGTGGGTAGGTAATTTGCCAAAGTCATACAGATGGTACATGGCAAAGAAAGATTCAAACCCAGGTCTGTTTTATTTCACAGCCCAAACTCTTCAGCCACCATTCTCTAGAGAAATCTCTTTTAGAATACGGGCTGCTGTAGGTTATCATGAATTCTTAATATAACTTTAAGACAAATCACCAAAAGAAGAAACCAGGCAAAAGATCTTTAAATGAAAACTTCTAAGTGCATGAATTCAACAATGAAATCTTATAGAAGCTAATTAAATATTTAAAATATTGTCTTCCTTTTTAGAGATCTGATGTAAAGTAAATGGTTATACCTGTGATTTTTCACCTTTTCTTCCTTCCACAAATATCAAATTCCTCGGGCTGAAAGTGCTATGAAAGGTGTTGAGGTCTTCAACATTAATAATCCAAAGTCCCTGGTCTCAAGAAGCTTACAGTCTAATGCATAAAATAAGCCATAAAGTCAAATGTTCCATTAATTAGAGAAAAGTATGGAGCCGTATGTGAGCTCAGGGGCAGAACACATAACCTAGAGACTAGGATGGCGCACAAAGGCTCCTTGGAGGTGATGGTTCTTTAGTGGTGGTTTAAGGGCTAAGTTGCCAGGAGGGCGGGGGAAACTGATTAAGGAAAAGGGAGCAGCAGGAGGGAAGGCGCAGGGCACGGTCAGTCTGGAGAGAGTCAGCCGTTTGGAAGAGGCTGGTGTGGCAGACACAGGTGTGTGACAGGGAAGGAAAGAGGCTGCAGATGTGGACAGCCCAGTCTAGAAGGAACCTTGGAGGCCAGGCCGAGGCACTTGTGCTTTTTGCTCTGTGCTCGGGGTCCCCCATGGGGGGCTTGTGTGCTCCTGAGATGGAGGTGATCTTGCAGCGGGCATTCTGGAAATCATGAAGTGTGAATGAACCTCCAATGAATGCGAATACTGGCAGGAGCAAAACAGGGGGTGGGGGGGTGGGGGTGCCACTGAGAGCACTGGGGAGGGACTGGGGAATTTAAGCGAGAGGTGACATGGTCAGGTTTGTGTTCAGAAAGCTTTTTATTGCAGTATGTCTGGAACATGGGCTGGGCGAGGCGAGTGGAGACTGGAAAGAGCCAGGAAGGCAAGAAGAATGAGGGGAGAAAATTAGGTTTATGTAAAGGTGTATTGGTTGATCCCATGTCCCCCCGAGGACTTGTAATTTGGACAGGGCTGAGTCTGGCATTCGTGATTGGTTTGTTGTCTAGCACTGGGATTGGTGGTGTGAGTGCTGCACCTGCCCAGGGGTGGAGCAGACACACAGGATAAGGTTGGCATGAATGTGTGTGTTGGTCTCTCTCTCACTGGTTCACCTTGTGGTTTGCTGGCCACCATGAATGGCTGCCTGGCCATGCCTTGCTGCCTTGGAGCCAACGAAGTATGGATGGAAACTCCCGAGAACTGTAAGAAATAAATCTTTCCTTCCCTGATTTTGGGCGTCAGGTATTTTGTCTCAGCAGTGAGTGAAAAGTAACTAAGACAAAAAGGGAAGAGGCTCAAATCAGTGAAAAGGAGGAGGAGGAGGAAGAAGTGATATTTTAGGACTTAGCACATGTTGGTGATCAACTGCTGTAGGGAGAAGCACAACGGTCTGGGATGACTCCTGTCATCTAGGGGATGGTGCAAATGTGAAAGGACTTTTTATATAAAGTAATTAACTATAAAGATACCAGAGGAATAAACTTATTCTCGCCCCTGAAAGGGTCATTGAAGGCTCACACTTATGTGTCTCCCTAAGAAAGTCCCCAAGGGACTGAGCATCTCCAGACAAATGTGACCTTCAGGCCAAGGCTGTGAACATCTGATTCATTTCTGAACCCTGATTGCCCAACACGAAGCTGATGATTAGGTTCTTAGGAGATCTGGACTGCAGAGCTGTTACCCCCTGAGTGGTAGATTGTGTCATGAGACTTTGGAAAAGCTATTACAGATCTCAGTTAGATACTCAACTAAGTATGAGAGCAGGAACAAATTCAAGCCTTTAGCTAGATTTCTGGGTATCTTCCAAAATCCTCTCTAATGCTTTACATGAATTAGTTTTAAAAATACAAACAAAACAGATGCATCTTTTCTCCTCTGAGTTTCAAAAAGAAGCACAAGACCAAATGCTCTGAATTACTAAATAAATATTTTCATTTCTTTGCCTGTACGAACTTGCATCAGAAAGGTGTAATGAAGGAATGGTTTAACTGCAGGGCTGCCCAAGTCTCTCTCTGGGAAAAAGTGTCCTTTAGCTGCAATGAGTCCCCCTGTGAGGTGCTGAACCCAGGACCCAAGGCTAGAGTGTCACGGTTGTGTAGTGTGGCCACAGCAGAGACACCAGCTTGGAGGACATCCTCTTCACAGGGTGACCTGATCTACAGAAAGCTCAATTAAAATCCAATTGACAGCCACGTGTAGTGACATGCATGTGGAGTCCTAGCTTCTCCAGGGACCGAGGCAAGAGGATCCCTTGAGCCCAGGAGTTTGAGATGACCCTGGGCAATGTAATGAGACTGTGTCTTAAAAAACAAACAAACAAAAAAGGGGTGGGGGAGTAAATCTGATAGACACTACAGAGTATCTATAATGCAAGGTCCTTGCATATGTTTCATCTTCTAAAAATCAATAACAAGTCACTCAGTTAACATTTATGAAGCTGGCCCAGGCTCGGTATAAAACAAGCCCAGGTGAGCTCCCATGTTATGTTGACACTAAAGACTCAAGGGCTGTGATGGGGGAAAGACACTGCATGTGGACCCACCTTCCTTTGATTCGGCTTAATGGTTTTCCAGCTTGAGTGTGTCCAAGAACCCTTGGCCAGGTTCCCCACAGAATACCACACATTCTGTCCTTACTGGGCAATTTAAGGGATTTTAAGGATAATTAGGATTTTGTGTGATTTTCACAGTAGACACTGATGTGAGAGCTCAACCTCCACAAGAGAGGGGGCACTATGACGTCATTCCAATTATCAGTGAGATGGCCCAGGGAGTTAATTAAACAATTACTTAAATTCTGGCTTTAAGAAAATGTGAAAGGCTAGGAGGCGTATAACATGAAACCGCTTTTTAACAATGGACTTTTAACAAAACAAAACAAAACAAAACAACCCCACAAAAAAACCACAAAAAACCAAAAAAACCAAGCAAAATCCAATTAATAAAGAGCAGTGAATACAGCCAGAGGCGGACTGATGGGAAGCTGAACTTTCAGGGGCCCTTCTAAGGTTGCCACTTAATCTGCATTCATAGTTCTGTATTCTTTTTTCTTAAGAGGAACCTACTCCCTTTCCAAAAGGAATAAAGCCCATGCATTCTGGACTGGCCCTACCTACTGCGGTTACTACTTCCAGGCCCTGAGTGTGGTCCTGTGTATCCAGGTGCCAAGGGCAAAGTGGGACCCATGTATGAGCCATGAACGGTCAGGAGGTAAAGTGCCACCTCCACAACGTCAAATGGCACTCATCACCAGCCTAATTTGTAGGGCCTGAGCTGGCAGTCAGAGAGAATTAGGCATCATAGTTAGGAAATAATGCTATGACACTGCCTTATTAGTTAATAATTAATTTCCCTCCCGTTCACCAGGAATTCAGCAAACACACATTTATCAAGGGTCTACTGTGACCAACCCTGAGTTAGATTCTCAGGGGAACATAAAAGACTGAAGCTGGAATCCTTTTTAATTCTTGACTTGCAAGTTCTAGAGGAGGCAGATCAGGGTGTACTGGACACAGTTTTCCTGAAGCAACAGCGGACATGCAAAATGTGTGCTTGGACGATGACATACAGAACGATGCTACTTCAGCAGAGGTGTGAAAGTGCGTAGATCAGCAGGTGGAAAGCACGCTGTAGGGACCTGTGATTTCTTCTCCTCCTTGTCTTCTGTCCTTCCACAATATTTCCTTAGCACCTCTTGTTTTTAATAGCTATTTTATTAAGGTTTATTTTATGTGATACAACTTACCTATTTAAAGTGTACAACTGAATAGTTTTTACTATGGTTGCGGTGTTGTAGAATGTTTTCATTCTTGCGTGTCTTTCTAACCCCCGCTTTCCCCCAAAAACATGCCTAGGAGAGAGAGATCACACCTCTCTTCCCCAAGCCTGGGCAGCTGCTCAGCTACTTTCTGTTTCTAGGAATTCACCCAGGCTGGGCCTTTCCAAGCATCTGTTCTGTGTCAGGCTGAAGGCCAGGCCCAGGGGCCACAGCCAGCCCTATCTTCTGAGTCCCCAACATGCCCTGGTTTGAGGACAAACCATCTATCCTCATGGGGCTTCCATTTTTTTTTTCCTCCTAAAAAATGAAAGGGATGGAATTTAGGTACCCTTCTACGATAAAGATTCTACTTTAAAATTCAGTCCTAGAGCAAAGCATGAGGCAAATGGAAAAGAGCTGAGGAAATAGAGAACTTTCAAATGCTCTCGTTAGGAGGAGAGATTGTATAATTTGCCTGCCTGGTGGTTTTGAAAGTACTAAGAATGTACACACCCTCAGGCCCAGAAATACCACTTGGAGGATTATCTTCCTTCATGCATTCCCCAAGGATAGCTGCAGAGATATGTATACACTAACAATCATGACAACGCTGCTAATACGGAAAATTGTGAAATAGACATCTGATTACAGAGGGTAAGGCCCCCTAAGACTCCCCTTTCCCCTGCCACAGCGCCCTGGTTGAGAAACTTCGTTTCAGGGGAACTTGATGCTACCCAGGCTCACACAGTTCTCTACAGCCCTGGTGTCCATTCACGCGGACCGGGTTTATTGCCCACTGAAGCCTGCATGCTACTTTTTTTCCCAGTGCTGTTCTCCAGTCTTGTCATTGTGCTGTGGTTTTCAGGCCCAATTGTAGGACCTGACATAGTGCCTCGACTATCCAGTATTACGATAATGGGAACTTGATTTGATCTGCACTCCAAAGAAATCCATGGTGTCACAGTGTTTTGGATTGTGGGATAATGCTGTATAATGTTTAGTAATTTTAGCTTTTGGCCTTTGCCTCCAAGCTTTCCCCACTTATTTTTGTCTTTACGATTAATATTTCACATGCTTTCAACTCATAAGTAACTTTCATCTTTTTGGAGAGCTGAAAGCCTGACACTTTTGCTGTGAAATATCTTCGGACCTATTTGTGATCAAACAGAAATGACTTCCTGAAGGATTCTGCAGAACAGAGATCAGAGGCAGAACTGTGAGTGACTTCTAATAGGAAGTGTATTTTAGAACTTATAAACAGATGATTATAGTTTTGCAATTTTAAAGAGAATAGAGGATATATTTCCAATAAAGGCATTATTTCTGGCCACTGAGTCGTTAGATGTGGTAAGGCTGTAAAATCAACTGATCATGTGGACCCACAAGCTCCACCAGATTCTATCCTACTTCCTTCCACCTGGAGACATTCCCATGTTTTGGTGACCTCTGCTGACAAGGATGATAGGGTAGCATTTCTCCTAGATTGCTTCCTCTGGCATTGCCAGGGATTTCATTTCTTTCTCATTCATGAACAATAGAATATGTATTTACTTTTATGTTTAGACTAACCCCCACAGATAATATGCATATTAGTAAAATACTTTAGAAAAATTCTCCATCTGGAACAATTGTTTAAACTATTGTTTACCTCTAAATAATTTTCAGAAGAATCCTTTTACTTTCAGTTTGATAGCACTAATTTATTCTGTAGCTAATTAAATTACTTCATAATTAGCTTATCAGAGCAAGAAAGACGACAAAATAAATATCACTGTGATTGGTCCCCTGTAATGATAGTGACAAGGGAGTAAACACCATATTTATTATTCCAGCCAAGGCAGGCGTGTGTGTGTGTGTGTGTGTGTGTGTGTGTGTGTGTGTATGTGAAATAGGACTGGATTTGCTTCAGTAATTTTCCCTTGTTTTTTAGCATCTTACCACTTGGGGGTTGGCTGTCTGCATTTCATTGAGATTTATCCTTGAACTTTGAGCTGACCTCGTGGCTGGAATTTGTCATTCAAGCTGGAGTCACTGATAATGTTTACTTTGCATTTATTCCTTAGTTTGTAGAATGTACTGAGGACTGTCACATCATTCAATTGAAGGTCCACAGTTCTATGTTTCAGTAGGGCTCATACGAAGGGGAATATAGAGATTTCACTAAATATTCTAGATATGAAATCCCACATAGCAATGAGAAGGTTTAATAGGTTCAATAGGTTTTGCCTGAAACAGAGTGGGAAGTCAAAAACTTGGGGAAGATGAAGTTTTATCCTGCCAGAAGGGCTGGAACCACTGACCTGAGCTGGCGCAGGATGAGGAGCCCCAGAGGTGATTAAAAGTGCGGGCTTATTTTCCCTGCTCAGTCCCAATGGGGCTGAAGAAATTCCTAAAGAAAGATGTTCCCTGAACAAGCTGGGGGCCTTTTGTGAACGCTGCCTTTCAGGAAACTGCTGAGAGCATTGCAAGCATCCAAGAACTACTCAAGTGAGCAGGAAACCCCAGAAGCTACATGTGGCCACTGATGTTAAGGGCTTTCTGGGAATCTTTTGCAAAAATCCTGTGGGAGACAAGGCTGTGGGGCCACTCTGCAGTGCGCCTTTTCTGGGTGTCTGGGTTATATTTCAGTATCTACTCACTAGGAAGAAAGAATAACAATTTTCCATGAGGACATGAGGTGGCTGGAAACCCAGGTGGGGCTCAAGCTAGGACAGATGTCTTGAACTGTAACCCAGCCTGTAGATTGCCACTTGAGGGCCTTGTCTGAGAAAGTGGTGAGATTCGGGTTGCCTCTCATTCACATCTTTTGCGTGAAGGCTTCTCATCTCTCTCAGTGATTTTCTGCTCTAGAATACAAGGTAATATGCCAGTAATCTTGTAACAACAACAACAACAACAAAAACAAAACTCAAGCCAAGCCAAAACAAAACAAAACACTCTAAGAGCAGAGCTGTGGTATTAGCCAACTAGACTTCCTCACCAGCATCTCCGTGGGGCTCCTGGCAGTACACGTGCTGTAGAAACAGTGTCTCAGCTATGTGTGTTTGAGAAGAGCAAGTAGGAAGATGGCAGGTCTTTGGCAATGAAAGAGACCATCCTCCCCAACCATCCAATACTGCAACTTCTTGAAGGCAAGGTGACACTGAATGTGAGTTTATTTATAATTAGCTTTATTAATAAGCCAAATGAAAATATGCTTGAAAGCCTCAACAATGGATTAGATCACATAGAAGAAAGAGTAAACTGAACTTGAAGTTAGGTCTTTTGAAATATTCCAGTCAGACCAAAAACAACAACAAACAAAAACAATAAAACAAAAACAAAACAAATTGAAGAGTGTATTCAAGAACTTGGAACGTCATTAAATGAACAAACATCTGCATTTTTAAAATGTCTAAAGGTGAGGAGAAAAAGTTAATAGTATAGAAAACCTAGTCAATGAAAAGATAGCAGAAAATATCCCTAATTTTAGGGAAGCTCAAGGATAGGAAGACTTATAGAACCCCAAATATACATGCCCAGAAATTATTTTTACATGGAGGTATATTATAGTCAAACTGTCAAAAGCACAAGATAAAGAAAAACTTGAAAATCTGCAAGAGAAAAGTGCCAAATCATTTTAAGGCTAGCCCCATTATACTACAGCAGATGTCTCAACAGGAATGCAACAGACCTGGCAGAAATGGAATGATGATTCAAGTCCTGAAACAAAAGAACTGCCAAGATTACTATACCTAGTAAGGGTATCTTTCAGAAATGAAGGGTATCTTTCAGAAACAAAAGAACTGCCAAGATTACTATACCCAGTAAGGGTATCTTTCAGAAATAAAGACATTCCAAAGCAAGCAAGAATTGAGGGAATTCATAATCATTAGACCAACCTTACAAAAGATATTTAAGAGGGTTCTACATCCAGAAATGAAAGAAAGATAACTACCATCATGAAAGCATATGAAAGTCTAAGGATCACTAACGCAATCATCAAACCACAAAGATGAATAAGAGACAAAGAAAAGAGCATGGAATATTCAAAACAAGGAAGAGAAGATGAGAGGAATAAATCCTTACCTATCAATAATAAGCTTGAATGTAAACAGACTAAATTCATTCATTAAAAGACACAGACTGGCTATAAGGAAAAAAAGACCTAATAATATGCTGCCTACATTAAACTCATTTTGGAAGTAAACACACACACACAGATGTGAACCAAGGGACAGAAAATGATGTTCCATGGAAATAGAAACCTAAAGCAAGGGAAAATAGACTTTAAGACAAAAACAGTAAGAAGAGACAAAAGGTCATAATATAATTATCAAATAATTAATTTAACAAGATATAATGATTATAAATTTTTATGTACCTAATGTCAGAGCACCCAATTTTTAAAAAACACTATTAGACCTAAAGGGAAAAGTAAGCTCCAAAAATAGAGATTTTAATATTTCATTGTAATCAGTGGATAGATAAGATAGACAAAAAACAAAAAAAGACAAAAATCAACCAAGAAACATCAGAGTTAAACTATACTATGGATCAAATGCACTTAATAGGCATTTATAAAACATTTCAATCAATGGCAGCAGAGTTCACATTCTTTTAATCAGCACATGGAACTTTCAATAAAATAGAACATGTATTGGGCTACAAAAATGTATTAACAAATTCAAGAAAATCAAAATCATGTTCATTTTCTCTGATCACAATGGAATAAAGCTAGAAGTTAACAACTAAAGAAATGTTAAGGATTATACAAATATATGGAAGCTGAACAACACATTTTGGAATGAAGGGTAGGTCATCCACGAAGTCAGAAGAGAAATTTAAGAATTACTCAAGACAACCAAAAATGGAAACACATCATATTAAAACTTGTGGGGTGAAGCAAAGCCAGAGCTAAGAACAAAGTTTACAGCAGTGAATGCCTACGTAAAATAAACAAAGATTTGAAATGAACAAACTAATGATGCACCTAAAGATTTTTAAAAGCAAGAACAAATCCAACCCAGAATAAATAAAATGAATGAAAAAAAGAAAGATCAGAGCAGAAATAAGTGAAATAGAGACTAAAAAAGTAGAAATGATTGATGAAACAAAGAATTGGTTCTTTGAAGAGAGAAAGAAAACTGATAAACATTTAGCTAGGCCAATCAAGGAAAGAAGAGAGAAGACCCAAATAAATAAAATGAGAGGTAAAAATGGAGATATTATAACGAATAGCACAGAAATACAAAGAATGATTAGGAATTACAAAAAAAACAAAAACAAAAACAAAAAACAAACAAACAAAAAAACTATATGCTAACAAAACCTAGAAGAGATGGAAGTATTTCTGGACACACATGATCTACCAAAACTGAACCATGAGGACATAAAAAAACCTGAATAGATAAACAGCAAGTTATGAGATTGAATCGATAATAAAAAGTCCCCAAATGGACAAAAGCCCAAGGCCAGATGGCTTCAACCTTTTAAAGGCCAGATGTACCAACCTTTTAAAGAACTAATGCCAATTGTTCTCAAACTATTCCAAAGAATTGAAAGGGAGGCAACTTTTTCAAACTCATGGTTTGAGTCCTACATGTCACCCAAAAGACGAATGTGTTGAAGGCTTGGTTCCCAGTGGAGCAGCATTCAGAGGTGAGGCTTTGGGGGAGTGATTGGATCATTAAGGGCTCTGAGCTCATCTATGAATCAAACCACTGATGGGCTCATAACTGAATATACTATTGGGTGCTGGTAGAACACTGGTTGAAGGAAGTAAGTCACTAGGGATTTGTCCTGGAACGGTACCTCTTGTTTCTAACCCACTTCTCTCTCTGCTTTCTGATTATGATGAGGTGAGCAGCTTTGCTACATCATACCCTTCTGCCATGATACACTGCTCCAGCACAGACCAGCAGCAACAGAGCCAGCCGATCATGGACTGCAGCTGTGATGGTTCAGCTTGATTGTGTCAACTTGATTGGTCTGGCAGCCACCCAGGAGATTGCTGGGTAAGTCACAGAGGTGTGATCTTGGATACTGTATCTAGGCCCTCACTACTTCCACTCTAGCACTGCTCCCTTACTGTGCTGTCCAGGTGCTGTGAACTAAGCAGCTTTGCTTCACTACATCCTTCTATCACGATGCTTCTGCCCTGAGACAGCAGATTGCAGACTGACTCTGCTTAAAACACAAGTCAAATTAAACCTCTTCCTTTAAGTTGTGGGTATGAGGTACTGTGTCTAGCAATGGGAAAGTTGATGAATACAGAAACTTCTGAAACTGCGAGCCAAAATAAATCTTTCCTCCTTTAAGGGTTTTAAAAGGTATTTTGTAATAGCAATTTTCTAACACATTCATTCTGTGAAGCTGGCTTTACTCTGTTACAAAAGCCAGACAAAAATGCAACAAAAAAGAAAACTATAGACCGATAACTCTGACGAGCATAGATAGAAAAAGTCTCAACAAATGCTAGTAAATAGAATTTGAGGGCACATCAGAAAGATTATTCACCATGATCAAGTTAGTTCCAACCCAGGGATGCAAGGACAGTCCAATATGTGCAAATAAATACATGCAATATATCACATCAACAGAATGAAGGATGAGAATCATAAAATCACCTCAACATGTACAAAAAAAAATCTGACAAAATTCAGTATCTGCCTTAGTTACTTTCTTGTCCCTGAGACAAAATACCTGACACCCACAAGTTACAGGAGGAAAGGTTTTGCTCACTGTTTATGGAGGTTTCAGTCCACAGTCTGCTGGCTCCCCTGCAGAATGATATGGCATAGGCACTGCAGAAGAAGAGTTGCTCACTGCATGGCAGCTGGGAAGCAGAGAGGGAGGAGCAAGGGTGGGAAAGAAGCCCTTCCAAGCCACATCTCCAGTGACTTGGCTCCTTTGGCCGGGCTCCATCTCCCCAGATCACATTTAGCTATAAACTCACCAGGGGACAGATCCACTGATTATTATCACTTTCCCATAATCCAGTCACCTCTCAAAAACTTCACCTATGAGCACATGAGGCTTTTGGGGGACATCTAGATATAAACTATAACAATGCCCCTTCATGATAAAACCCTTGAAAAAATTAGGTGTAGAACGATCATACTTTAACGTAAGAAAGGCTATGCATGACAAGCCTCTAGCCAGTGTCATACTGAAAAGGGGAAGGTGGAAAGCATTTCTTCAAAGGTCAGGAACAAGACAAGTGCCTCTCACCACTCTGTTTCAAAATAGCACTAGGAAAAAAAAACTCCGCAAAACCAAAATAGCACTACAAATTTTAGCCAGGGAAATTAGGTAAGAGAAAGAAAGAAAAAGCTCGCAAATAGAAAGGAAGGAAGTCAAACTATCCCTGTTTGCAGGGGCATAATTCCAGATATAGAAAAACCTATAGTTTCTACCAAAAAACCATTAGAACTGATAAACAAATTTTTTAGTAGGATACAAGATCAACATACAAAAAGCAATATGTTTTCTATATATAAATAACAAATTTATTGAGAAAGAAATCATGAGAGCAACTTCATTCACAATAGCTACCAGCCCCCCAAATTAAAAAAAAAAAACTCCAGAAAAAAACTTAAGAAGGTAAAAGTTGAAAATGAAAAGTACAAAACGCTGATCCAAGAAATTGAAGAAGACACACAAAGATGGAACAACTTCCAACATTCATTGACTGAAGAATTAATATTGTTAAAATGTCCATAGTACTCAAAATCATCTACAGATTCAATGTGATTTCCATCAAGATAAAGACATTTTCACAGAACTAGAAAAAAAAACCCCTAAAATTCACAAGGAAGCGCAAAAGACTAAATAGACAGAGCAATCTCAAGCAAAAGGAATAAAGACAGAGGTATCACAATGCCTGATTTTAAGACATATCAAGGAGTCATAGTAACCTATACAAAATGGTTTTGGTGCGCGCGCACACACACACACACACACACACGTACGCACAAACCAGTGGAACAAAGCAGAGACCCAGAAATAAACCCATACACTGTATCTGTATTCAAATGATTCTTCACAGAGGTGCCAAAAACATAGACTGGAGGAGAGAGAATCTCTTCAGTAAGTGATGAGGGAAAAACTGGGTATCCATATGCAGAAGGCTGAAAGATAACCCCTATTTCTCACCCTGCACAAAAATCAATTAAAGACCTCAATGTAAGACCTAAAACTCTGAAACTACTGGGAGAAAACAAGGAAGCACTCCAAGACATTGGCGTAGGCAGCGATTGGACCCCAGAAACACAGCAAACAAAAGCATAAACTGACCAATGGGATTACATCAAGCTAAAGCTTCTGTGCAGCAAAGGAAACAACCAGCAGAGTGAAGAGACAATTTACAGAATGGGAGAAAATACTGGCCAACTGCTGTCCTGACAGAGGGTTAATATGAGGAATGTATAAGGTGAGGACAAATGTGTACTAGTAAAGAAATAAAGTTAAAAAAAATAAGGAAGTTAATGCAAAATTAATTTCTTGAGAACTGGACAAATGATTTGAACAGACACTGCTTAAAATAAGAAATATAAATGGCCAACAAATATATGGAAAATGCTCAATATCATTAGCTATCAGAGAAATGCAAATCAAAACTTCAATGAGACTCCATCTCACCCCAGTTAGAATGACTATTATCAAAACCCAAACGAAGAACAAATAAAAAAGAACAACAAAATTCTGGTCGTAGAAGATGTAGAGAAAAAGGAACATCTCTATAGGCCCTAGGTGAGAATGTAAATTAATACAGTCATGATGGGGAATAGTATGGAGGTTACTAAAATAATTAAAAAAATCTATCTTCCAGATGATTCAGCAGTCTTAGCAATAGCTAAGATATGGAATTGGCCTACGTGTCCATCAATGGAGGAAAAGATAAAGAAAATGTGCTATCTGTATACAATGAAGTATTTAGCCATAAAGAACAATGTCATTTGCAGCAAAGCGGGGACCTGGAGGACATTATGTGAAGTGAAATAGGCCAGACACTGCAAGGCCAGTAGTGAGTGTTCTCTCTCACATGTGGAAGCTAAAAAAGAAAGTCAATCTAAAAGCAGAATAGTGATTACTAGAAATTAGGAAGGTCTGGAAAAAAGGTGCTTGGTTGGGCCAGGGATATAGCGCCTGCCTGGTAAGCATGAGGTCATGAGTTTAATCCTCAGTAC